>PVKS010002385.1:98781-119422 GCA_004027875.1 Aplodontia rufa | reverse complement strand
GTGAAGAATCCTCAAAAAATTAAGGATGGAACCACCTTATGACCCAGCTATCCCACTCCTGGGTATTTTCCCAAAAGAGTTAGAATCAGTATTAAAAAGATGTGGCTTCCTCGGTGTTTATAGCATTTCGATTCACTGCACTATGGAACCAACTCTGATGCCCCTCACTCGACAAGTGGATACAAAAATTTCGGTACATATATACAATGGAATACTACTCGGCCATTAGAGAAGACAATATTATGGCTTTTGATATCAAATGGATGGAGAATGAAAGAATTATGCTAAGTGAAGTATCCCAATCTCAGAGACTCAAGGGCCAAATGGTTTCTCTCATCTGTGGATACTAGAATATATGGGGAAGCAGTAGGGTAGATGGCTAACCTAACAATACTTCAAATTGTATGACTCTCAGAGTAATATGGGGATGGCTCCCTAGGATACGTGGAGGTATTGGGAGGGGGAGGATGTATGAAGAACTCATAGGAGACTGGAGAGTGGGAGTATGGGGGAACCATCCTAGAAGCCGATGGCATTCCTCCACAAAATACCCATTTAATGCATGAGTTCTTCTGAGGGAAACTACATCAGGTGAAACCCAAGGTGGTCATCCATGTTTTGGCATTACCCCTGGAATACAAAATATATATACATTGATTACTGTTGGTTTGATAATGTTTCCCCCTCAATTATATCTCTATATACTTCTAATAAAAGAAAAAATGAGTAAAGTAAGATTCAGTGCAGCTTATATTCTTCATCAGCACTCCACAGTACTTCCAAAGAGCTCCTGAGTTTTGAAAATAATTTTGTAACATCATCACCAAGAAACATAAGAATATATAAAATAGCAGAAATAATACATCTAAAATATTCATAATTAATCAACCAATTTAAAATTATAAGAAAAAGAGTTATTGGACTGAAATATGCTATTTAAAATATAGTAAAAATTTAATATAACTATTTAACTAACCGTATGGTCAAATCTCTCTCAATCAAATCTTAAAAGTTTTAACCTGGTACAAGCATGTCTTCTTTCATCAAATAACTTTGTTAAATTTCCTCATTAGGTTGGTTACTGAAATGGATCAGTTCTTTATACTCTGACTTTGTTATATACAGGTAATAACAAAAGCAAAAGTATTACATTGTAATTCTGCCACTTTTAGTAGTGTACTTGGGGTCTCTATGGATTTGTTTGTTTAATTTTAATCCATCAACATGTAATTTCTGTGGATGTACTGATATTTCTCAATTCTCACCAGTCACAAGGAGTTAAATGATTCAAAAACTCCACAATGTTATGAGTCCCTAAAGCAAGGAAGTGATTTCCATTTTGGGAAAGATAATATTGAAAGAAATATTCCTAAAAGAGCAAAACACAACTGTAACTTTAGTGAAATATAAACTAAAACACCTTCTTGCTTGTCTAGCTTCAATATTTTCTTACCAGGTAATCTACTGGCAAGCACTTTATATAGTTATTTCTTTTAGAACTGCCAGTTCCCAAAATATGATAGTCCTCAAGTAAAAACACACTTTTAAAAATGTCATGCCAGCACTATTCTGTTATATTCATGAAAGACAGATTTTAAATTACTATTTAACTGAGTACAATTTTACCCCAAGAAACTATTTATGAAAATAACATAAATCAGATATGATAAATTCAGTAATAAATATTGTGAATGAAGAATTTTTAGAAAAGATAAGCTATCTTCTGAGAAGACAGAACAATTTACATTTCCAAAGTATGGTGCATAATGTGCTTTAAATCATTTCCAAGATGTTGAAAAATATAAACATATCCCACCACTGGTTTTGAAGCTGGAATATAACTCTTGAAAGATGCTTACTTTTACATAAATGTGTCCATGCTTTTATGGAAACCTGGTTGCCTTTTTAAAAGATCTTTTGTGTAATATATTTTAAAGTAAAAATCCATCATTTTCTTGAAACTATGCTGAAAGTAATATACCTGCTTTCAATTTCTTACCTTTGCTATTTTGGGAAAATAAATTACTTTCTGGGTAATGATTTTTAAAATGCACTAAGTCATGGTGATTTCCTAATGAAATAGAAAAATGAAAACAGCCAGCCAACAATATTTCAAGATACTCCAGCAGGATCTTTAATGTTCCCTACATCTGTCCTACTACTCTGTCCTCTTATCAAGACTTAGTACTATTTTAAAATGAATATAAATTTCTGATCACATTGTGGCATTTCTAACATCTATTCAGATTTACTTTAAAAACTGGTGCCCAGTACTTTCAATATTTCTTATAGAAAATTTTTTCTCCAGAGTTTCCTTTTATAATAAAATAAAAATAATCATTCTAATATCTCAGACATGATGACTACCAAAAATTTCTTGAACATGAATATGATAGTAAAGTATTAACTCATGAACCCTAGTCATACTACATTTGACATCCATATTTATTACCAAAAGAATACTCAAAATATGCATCTAAACAAAGTATAATGGCAACACAAAATTCAATTATACCATGTTTACTTTCATTTCTAGGAAGGGAGCCAAGTAAGTCTCTCTGATAGCAATTCAAATCTTGCAAAATTGATGTCACCTTTGAATTTGGATATATGAGAATTTGAATAATTTTCCAATTTTAGTTCAAGGAAGAAAAGAGATCCACTTCATTTATTTCAAACAACAAATATGAAGTGGACCACAATCAGCTTCAAAAACTGACCAGCCTCTCTCTCTCTCTCTTTTTCTCTAAGACAGAAATTCGCTTCTCAATGTCTCCATTTTCTCTTCACTGAATAATTCACTTTTAATATGTGGTTTTCTCTGTTTATCCGGTGTTTGCGCCCCTCTTAATTTCAGTTTGCACATAGCTTTAGCACACCAACTACTTAACAGCATCCCTTTGGCTGCTGTGCCTTCTGCTAACGGATTAGGTTTTTCAGTTCAAATACCCAAGAGTGAGAATCTGATTGACCTGCTTTACCTGGTTACAATTCAATTAAATTCATAGGATGCTATTAAGCCAATCTATTGGCTGAACTTTTTTACATTTTTAAATTCATTTTTTAGATATACGTGACATAGCATGACATAATTATAAAAGCATGGGTATAACTCTTTCAAACTCAGTGTCCAGTATTTTGCCTTCCAATGAGATAATTATACAAACATGTAGTATAACTACTTCTAATTCAGTCCCCAGTATTGCTCCTTCCCCTCCTTTGTTCCTATTACTTGTTCTTTCTAAATATACATTACAATAGAATAATCAGTGATATAAGTATAAAAGTATGGAGTATAACTTATTTCAATTCCATCCCCAACATCCCCCCCATTCTCTTCCCTGCACTCTACTGATCTTTCTATTATTTACTAATTTTTTTTTTTGTATTTTGTGACTTGATGAACATGTTGATGCAATTCACTATGGTATCTTCATGCATGAACATTGGAAAGTGAAATCTGATTCATTCCACAAATTTTCCATATCTCATCCCTCCTTCATCTTTCCTTCTCTTTTGTCAGTTTCTCTGATCTTTTCCTTATTTTGGATTAGCTTCTGCATATCAAAGAGAACACTCAACCTTCAGCTTTTTGACACTGCTCATTTCATCAATGAAACCAACCAAGATGCCCTTCAACAGAAGAATGAATAAAGAAAATGTGGTGTATATACACACAATGGCACATTACTCAGTCATAAAGAAGAATGACTTTATGGCATTGGCTGGCAAACGGATGGAAATTGAGGCTATCATACATTTTTTCAACCATCTTATCTTATTCCTACTCCATTTAATTTCAACTAAGAGATAGAATATTGAGGTACAAAAACAGTCATAATGGTACAAGGATTTGTGAAATATTTTGCCAGGAATACTCATGTATTTGGGCAAGTATTAGCACCCTTATTGTACCGCATATAAATACACCTTGATTAACTATTTTAATTAAGTATGTTACATAAAATCTTTTCTAGGAATAAAGTAAAGTGAGCCTGTTTGATACTGATTCCAGTTTTGCAAAGCTGACTGAGAAAACAAATTTGAATTTACATATGTGACAATTAGACTAATTTTCTATAGCTTTTCCAAATTTATCATTTAAGAAAAATGAGAAATAATTTCTCCATTGATATTTGCATAATATTTATACCTGAGATTGATATTATTTTGCTGTTTAAATAGTGCTTTTGCAATTAAGATTGTTTCTTTAAATATTTACAGTTGTTTAAGTAGAAGTTCAGGACTTACTGAGTTTGGTGAATTATTTTAGTATATCTTGATGTAGTTTTATATTAAGATGATCAGGCTGTTATATTTTGGTGAAGAATGTCAGATTTAACCTACCTGACCAAGAGAACTAGTACACTCAGTATTCTGGTGTATATAATTTCACAATGCTCAATATAATGCATAGTGTTCCCACTTTTTCAGTTTAATATTAAAATGGAATTCAGTAATAAGCATACCTAGTATTTACATAAAACTATATAAGTTGCAATATGCTTTCACGAGGATTATGTCATATATTACATACAGCATCACTTATGACAGAGGAACCTTGAGCAGTTTCCATAGCAGACTTAGGTAACATAAAGCTCAATGGTAGAGCCAGGACTCAAAACTATTAAGTCATTCAAAAACTAACATCAAAGTACTGTGCCACTACACACGTTTGGGTTAATGCCATTAGCAAAAAGGAAGGGAGTAAAGTATATAAAGTCTAAAATCTAAAGCATGTGGGTCTGTGAACACTAGGATAGCTTCATGATTTATGAAATAGAATTAAATAAGATTTCTAATCAAAGTATGTTATATGTATGTATGAATATACCACTATGAAGCCCACTGCTCTGCATAATTAAAATGCACTAATAAAAAATGTTCATAACTAAATGACAATTTTCAGAGGTATTTACCTTAATTTCTTTGCAATGGGTCTCTTTAGCTTAGACTTCAGACCAAATTAATTTCAAGTTTATACACAAATTCAAAACTTTGGCATTAGTGTCCTGAAAACACTCTATGGAAAATAGTTATCAGGTCACACTTAAGCTTAGTGAGGAAGAGTACTATGAGGATAAGGAATGTCTGCCATGGATGCAGGAGTTGAGAATGGAAGTATAAGTATTGCATAACTTCCAAGCTTGACCAGGACTTTCTGTTATTTGGTTGGTATGTACCCACCCATAGTTATCCTGCAATTACGTTCTACCTAATAAGTAGGATAACAAGTCATAAAGCTCCAAAATCCACAAATCACTGGCAAATGTTTGGAGATATATGTAAGTAGTGACATAATCCCTCTTTTCCTTACACCAGATCAGGGACCAATCATTGCAAAAGTACTGAAATTCACATGAAATCAAATCTTAGAATCAACTCACAGCCCCTATTTCTAGTATGGAACATTCTCATGAAGACATGCAACCAATTCTTTTGAAAATTTATTTCCTTCATTCTCATGGATGGGGATGAAGCCAGGTGGTGGTGGGGGGGGGGGATTTGACTGGAGAAGTAGGAGAAACTAACAGCTCAGAAATAGTTTTCAACTTTGTTTTATTCAGCTGTGACCCAAGGACCTGACATGATCAATTTTAGGAGGAAAAGTTTATTTTGAGAGCTCATGGTTTCAGAGGTCTTAGTCCATAGATGGCTGCTCCATTCCTTGGGGCTCCAGGTGAGTCTGAACATCATGGTGGAAGACTGTGGCAGATGGATGAGGGTCTAGGCATGGCTTCACAAAGCAGAAGGAGAAATTCCAGTCCAGAGACAAAATATATACTCCAAAGGCACACTCACAATGACCCACCTCCTCCAACCATACCCTACCAGCCTAGAGTCACCAGTTTAATCCCATAAGGGGATTAACCCACTGATTGAGTTAAGACTCTCAAAATGTAATCATTTCACTTCATCCTTCCTGGATAGTCTCACTTAAGCTTTTTGGGGAACACTTTCAAAATGTTTAAATTTTAACATATACTTGTGCTTCTTCTCAAATGCATCCTACTATCTCTTCAAAGGAAATAGCACTAGAAAGAACAGGACTGAACAGAGACTTCAGTTACTAAGCCATTGCTCAATCACAAAACCCCCATACAGGATAACGGGATATTCTGAATATTTTCACAATTTTCTCTGCAGATACTGGCATTCTCAACCATGGGATAATGTCCAGGTGGCATAACCAACCCTTTTGCCATTCACTCTCTCAGCTCTCAATTTTTTCATCACCATCAAGAGTTTTTAGTAAAATGAAAATTATTCCTCTATAATCTAGAGCAATGCTGATTTAAACTATAGGATTATATCAATGTTCATATATTTAATGATTGCTTACTAGTCTATACTATATTAATTTCAACAAAGGCTCTTTTCCACATTTGATCAAAAGGAGAATAATCATAAAATTTCACAACATTAAGGCAATAACTTTAAGAAATATTATTCACATTCACTTGCTTTTTATTAAGCAAAATCATAAATGATTAAAATTAAAATATGCTTTCAAAATAGAGATAAAATTAGAGACAAGGTGATAAATTTTACTAGTCATTCATTTTACATATTAGGGTATAACATCTCTGTAACTTGCAAGAATTTTATGGATATGCCTATGAAATCAGATTCTATAATGTAAAAGTAATTTATTACCTTCTGTAGACTTCATTATGACCTGTAATTCAAATAACTATGAAATGAAATTATACAGCACTATGTATAGTGTTATCCTTTAATATTAACATAAATAAATTTATATATAAATCCTATATACATAAAACTTCTGGAAGGATGTGTTCCACACTGCCTATAATCATTGACATTGATTGAATTTTTATCAGAAATAATTATTTTACCAAAAGAAATGATAATGACACTCTGAGAAAATAAAAATGAATTATGGTCTGCCATATACTTTTAGAGATTTTTTTAAGTAATCCCATTTCTCCATAACTTTACTCCATAAAAATAAACTCTTTCAACCTAGTACTTTCTTACAAAATTTGTACAAGTAAAGCATAATTTTAAAGATACATTCTGAATTTAGTACATACAATAATCACAAATTCCTCAGGTTGAATTTACAAATGAATGAAAGTTAGTTTTTATTCTACCAAGTGCAAAGGTTAAGTATATAGTAATCCCTACCATAATTGATTAATACAATATGGTGTACAAAAACACATAATGTTAGAATTGCATGTGTTTTCAAAAGAATCTAATTTCCTAACTTAGAGAAATTTGATAATTTGCCCAATGTTATTGCTCATGTCAATCCCATAGCTTCAAATTCAACATATTTTCAGAATGAATAGATTATGTACTGATTTGAAACGTTCAGAAAACAATACAAACCAGCAGAATAACAATATGTTAACTTTGAGAATGTAATCACTCCTCAAAAACCATAGAGATCCTTTATACTACATTGTGCCACCCACAATATAATAGACTGGAGAAAATGTATTTTGATTTAGAATGCATTTTATGAGCAAAGACACAAAGGAATGTTAGGGGAAGAGATCCAGCAACATGGAATCCTGAGTCATAAGATAGGGGAGAAGCTTTTTAGCCAAAGGTCCTGGACTTCTGTGAAGAATGTAGCACCCTATCCTTATTTAGAGTTACGACAATGAAAATAAGATTCACTTACTTCACAATTTTGCCCTAGGCTGACTATTAGCAATTTCATGGTAGAATGTTATTTCTCTAATTCATTTTATTATTAATATAAATATTTCAAGAGATAAATTCAGAGTTTGGAAATGGGAAGAAAGAAGTTCTTTCAGATTCTTACAATGGCAAATTCAAAACTGTGAAAACTTGTAGTAATTCCAAGTTCAATGTTAACAGTCATGAGTAACCCATCCTCAGCAAATATGATGAAGTATTTTTCCAGAGAATATCACAAGTTCAAGAAAACTATAGCAGGCAGGAAAGAATGAGGTTAATTCTCAAAGGAAAAGAAACTTTAGAGATTATTAGCTGAAAAATAAAATGTTGGATGAGAATAGAAATGTAAACAAAATATACCTCTTGACCCTGCAATTAACCATTTTTATTTAATTACACTAATAGAAAGGGTGACTATAGATTGAACAAAAAAATTTAACACCATTACACACAGTAAAGAAAGCAGGAAAGGGAGAATATAATCTACAAGTGCCACAAGAGGAAGTCAATAAAAAATGTCCAAAATGACCAAGCAAAAAACTATGTAATTATACAGCTACTATATGGTGGTGAATGCCAGAAGAAACAGCCAAAAGAGTAGACAGTAGGATGCTTGTGGAGAGCTAGAAGATAATGTTAAAAGTTGGTCTAGTAGCATGAGGTAAATCCAGATAAGATGTAATGCTTTACAATCTAATATTTTTTAGAGTTATAATGGGAAGGGGAAGGGAGGGATAAGGGAGGGTAATTGGGGGGGCACTCCTGGGGATAATTGCAATATCCAAAATGTATACATATTTTATACACATTTTATATTAATTTGTTAAAATCTTGTAAGGTTGCTCAAAATAAAAAAAAATTTAAAAAAAAAGAAAAAAAAGAAAACCGGTAAATGTAAAAATACCAGGGCTGCAAATGTCCTAGCACTGTCTTTAAATGAGGGGAAGACTTTTTTTTTAAAGAATAAAAGATCTAACAAGCTTAAAAAAAAAATTTTAACATTTTTCAATTATTTGGCATGTATTTAATAGAAATAGTTTTTTAACATTGTAAAGATAAATTGCAACACCCTTGTAGAAAAACCCACCACTGATTGAATGAATAATCTCATGGAATTTGTTCAACTCTACATAATTTATATTCAAAACAAGTTTTTTAAGACTCTGCTTAACCTCTCTTAAAAATTGTAGCGACAGATATAGCCCTGAAGGCCTTTGAGAGTTTGTAAAAATACAGACTAGAATAAAATTCAGAAATCACTTTTACATATCCCTTAATGAGTTCTTGAGCTATAACTAATTCTGTCTGAAACTCCCAGATTGTCTTAGTGCTGACATTTGAAAGTTTTGTATTGCAAAAAAAGTAGAGACTCGTATGTTTAGACACTGAGAAATCCCAGGTATATTGAAACCAAGAGTTCCATTTTACCTTGCTTTTTGGCCCTTTAATTCAATTCTGTGACTAAAAATTTTTCAAGATTTGATCTGTGTGTTGTCCAAATGCTGTTGGTAGCCTAGTGAAAGATTTAATATTGTTTATTGCCAACTATGTCTCCAAAAGTTTTAATCCCCTTATCTCTCCATTACTCATTTGTAAAGCAGGCTAATGCAATATTGGAGTCAGAGTGAGTCAATGCAGAAGCAATTTTAAGTAAGAGGAAGGAAACTTGCCAGTTGTTGAAATCTTAGCAGAATAGCTTAAAAGTACTTTTCCAAACTTTTAAGGGTAGTAAGACCTAGGATTGCCATTTTGTTTTGTTTTGTTTTGTTTCTCCTTTTTTTTTTTTTTTTGGCAACATTTCTAAAACATATTCTTACACTCTTATAAGGGAATTTATTTACTTTGTCTAAATTGTTAGAGCTAAAATTTTTCTTTTAAAGTAATTAGAAAAGAGAACTAGTAATTAAGAAAACTAAGATCCTGGTCTCAGCTCTACCATTTACTCAGTACATTAAACAAGCGATGAATGTCTGAGTCCTGTCCTGAGATATGGTAGATGTTAAAGTGGATAGTGTACAAGATAAGCTCCCTAGGAAGCTCCCTAGGAAGATCAAACTATCCACTCTCTGGGTTTGGAGGTTTTCCACAAAATTTAATCACTTGATTAAAACGTAACACCAGACTTTTAAACATTTCTTTTTAGGATAATGACTCACATTTAGAGGATGATTACTGCAGAACATAGATTACTTCATCCCAAGCCTTAATTTTTCACTATTACATATAATCATATTAAATCTGAGAAATATAAGAAAATGAAGGAAGTAGAATTGCCCAGAGTTAAATATGAACTTTGCTACCTATATGTTTTATAAACTAAACCTTTGGAATGTCACACTTATTTTGATACTACCAAGGCAGAGATGTCAATAAAGCCTGCTTTGAAACATTACCAAGTTATAAGGGAAGGATTTTTAATTGCATATCCCACTGCCCAGTTCTGATGTGCATGCCTAATTCCTTGATTAGTGCCTTATTTCTTGGTCTCTGTACAATTTTATACCTCCAAGGCACTGCTGTAAGCATTTCCTTTGCTACTGGGTATTAAAATAATAAAAGGAATAAAGGCAGGGATTTTATGTCTATACAGAAAATCACCTAATATAGTTGTCTTTGTATCTATTAATAAAGATATTAAGGCAAGGAAACAAGCCATCTATTCATTAGCTCCTGGATATCCCTGGGATATTTTTGTTCTCGTCTATTAAATTTTGCTCAGTTGAAAAGCATTGCAAAAGCTATTAAGACTTAAAAACTCTGGCATTCATAATAAGCAGGGATGGGTGAAGTAAGTTGCTTAATTATAGACATTTGAGTTAGGGAAATGGATAGCATCACAGTTGTTACTGCTACTTTATTTAAGACAAATTACAGTGCACAAAAATTCAGTTCAACTCTTCTGGTATAATCTCTCCCCTCCTCAGCTAAAATAATTACTGTGCTTTGCATCCATTATGGGAACTATTAAGTCTTGAATGTTCCTTTTATGTGAATTTAGTATGATTTTTCTCTCAAAACTAAATCACTCAATATTTCTTCAATGTCTCCTACACTCATATTAAGCACAAAATAATCAATAATCATTCATGTGATCCTATCAGGACTTTTGTTTCTAATAGTCAAACATTCTATTTTTAGCTTATTTTGCTTGTTGTCACAGTTAGCTTTGTCATTTAAGCTGCATTTCACATTTTCTTCTGCCCACTTTTCCAAAATACCAGCACACGATGGCAAACTCATCCAAGGCAAAACAAATACATTTCTCATTGAATAGCTATCTTTTTCATACTGTGGCAATGGAAAAAGAGATCATTGCAACTGTTAAGCTTGTCCTGTCTCATATTTTCCCAAACTGCTATAGAGATTCATTCCCATAACAACAACAACAAAAATCCTAGCAGGCTTTTATTTTAGAAATTCACAAATTAATTATAAAATTCATGTGGAAATTGAAGGAGACTAGAGTATTTAAAGCAATTTTAATAAAGAAAAATAAAATTAGAAGACTAACACCAACTTCAAGGTATAATATAACACTTCAGTGTAGTATTGAGCTCCAGATCAACAAACAAATGAAAAGAATACAGTCTGGAAATAACCATCATTCCAGTGTTCTTAGGCAAAACACCAAAATCATGATCCACATGACACAAATGATGTATTCATTATCATCTGTTATGCCCTGAATTGTGTCCCCCAACATTCCTATGTTGAAATCCTAACATTCAAGGATACAGAACTAGGAGATAGGGCCTTTGGTCCTTATAATGTTCTTATAACAGACCCAAGGGATCTGGTTCACTCCTAACACTGTGCAAAGATACAGCCAGAGAAAATATCTATGAATCACACATCTGCAAAAGACAATCTTAAGAGAAGGAAAAATAAGCTATATAACCTGAAAGAAAATACTTATAAATCACATAGCCTACAAAGGACTGATATTGAAAATACATAAAGAACTCTCAAAATTCAATAATAAGAACGGAAATACCCCATTTCTAAAAGTGGATAAAATATTTGAATAAATACTTTACCGAGGAATATACAATGAAGCTGTGCAGATGTAATAAGCACTTGTAAGAATTCCAATTTTATTGACTATTAAAGAAATGTAAATTAAGACCACAATGAATTGCCATAATGTAAACCTATGAAAATGAAAAAAATGCAGAAAAAAAAACCTGTGACATTACTCAGTGCTGCCAAGATTATGGAGGAACTACAACTCACATACATTACTGGCAGAAATTTAAAATGGCACAGCTACTCTCAGAGTCCAGCAGCTTCAATTTAATATATACTTAACAAGCCACATTTCTCCTAAATCTTGGGTCACTCCTTAGTTACCCCCACCTGCTTCTGGTGTTTAATTGAAATTTTCTGTTTTTCAAACTGAAAATATTGATAACCCTAAGGAATCAGGTAATGGCTCTCTTCTCTTATACTCTACTCTCTTGTATTCTACTTCCTCCCTAGACAATCTAATCTGCATCTAAGAATTCAATCAACATTCATGCTCTGGTAATTCCCAATCTTATGTCATTATATTAGACATCCTTCTCATCCTCAATTCTACCTATCTGAAAGTCTCCTTGATGTATCCACTCAGATGTATAAAGTCATCCCAAACTCAACATGTCCCAAAGATATATACATCAACCTCCACAGTGTCTTCTTTGAGCTTTCCTTGTTCACTGAATGGTGCAATCATATATCTGGTTTCTAAAGACTGAATGAGAGTCCATATAGACAATTCTCTCTTCTCAACCATCTCATCCTGTTCTACCAACCACTAAGTCCAGAAATGCTTTCTTTAATTATCTATGAACTTCTCTGTTTTTGTACATCTCAACTGTACCAGAAGCTTCCCTCATCCTTTCCTCAGACCATAGCAAGATACTTTCAAGTCATGCCATTCCCCCTTCATCCACTCCATCTCTCTGCCCCAGCCCAATCTCCAAACAGTACACAAAGTGATGTTTTTTAAATGCCAGTCTGGTCTTTTTGCCATCTTTCTCCTTATAACTGACTTTTAACAGATTCATAATGCTTCTAAGATAAAATTTCAAATGCTTAATATGGCCTTGTCATCTATCTTCAGCCTAAATGCTATGCATTTTCTCAATGATTAGTTCCTTAAAAGTGGTTCACCTATGAAAGTGCTGTTTCCTATGACTAAAATGCATCTTACCTTATTCCTTCCTTCCTTACTCCCCCTAATTCTTTTTTTTTTTTTTTTTTTGGCACCAGGGATTGAACCCAGGGGTGCCTAACCACTGAGCCACATCCTCAGCCCTTTTTAGATTTTATTTTGAGACAGGGTCTTACTAAATTGCTTAGGGCCTCACTAAGTTGCTGAGGCTGGCTTTGAACTCATGATCCTCCTGCCTCAGACTCCTGAGTCTCTGGGATTACAGGCATGTGCCACTGCACCTGGGTCTCTCCAATCCTTTTATGATTATTGATAATTCATTATTTTAATCTCAAATCAAATAGAACTGCCTTAAAGAAGGTTTCACTAACTACTCTAAATTGTAGTCTCACAATCTCTTATGGTTTCCCAATCTAAAAATGTGGATTTATTTGTGATTATTCTTAATGCTTATATCCCTCATTAGGATATAACCTTCATTAGGTCAGCAATTTTTTTCACTATTTTTTGTTCACTATTATACCCCTAGCATTTATCTAGTATCTAGTACATCATAATAAAGTCTAAAAAAAAGATTCAAGATATAAATACCTCCATACATTAGAAATACAAAGAAGGAACTTAGATAATGAAACTTGCTTTTAAGTCACACTGCTAGAAAGAAGAACCAAGATTAGATTCAAGTACATAGAACTCTAAAGTCTGTTCATTCACTGGAACCATTCACTTCACATACTTGTTTCAGCTAGTGATATAGAAAGAAACAGAATGGTTTTGCTCATCCTTTCTTCAGTTTCAATAGCTTTGACTAAAAATTTCAAATAATAGTTTTTATTTCAATACTGTGTCCTTTTATCTCAATACTGGACAATGCTGTGTCCAACAGCATCCATTTTTAGACTGGCAGAATTCTAGATGACCAGAAGAATGACAGCGGATTCCATATGACTGACACAAATACATAACCAGTAAATCAGAAAGTTTTCAAAAAGAGTTAAATGTGCTCTCCATTTTTTCCAACAGCTGGCAGAGCTGTAGTTGGAAACTGTGATGAATTGTTTACCACATGCAGGTGGTAGAAGAGAATTAAATTACAAACACATGAAAATGTGGTTTTCAGCTGTTCTACAGTGCTACTCCTTTGGCCAAGAAAAAAAATGGAATTTCTGTTGGCTTGAGTTATATAGGATTTTACATTTGTATCAGCTGAGTTCAAATTGGGAGGAAGATTTCTCAAAAAAAGCACAAAGAAACATAACACTTTGTCCTCTTGTGTCTCCACCATTTCATTTCTAGACCAAGTTGGATTTATTGAATTATAATGCCATATGACTTGGCAAAGGTTAACTTCTGAGAATTAGCATTTATTTTATTCTATTTAAATGATTTTGTACTACAGTTGACTTTCATCTTAAACTCTCATATATTTTGAGAAGTTTTGACAGAATTTTAAGAACAATATTGAAGTGATGTTTTCTATTACTCCTTTAGCAGAAAAATCTAAGGTTACTATAAATATTTAAAATTATGTTTATAAATGTTTTAAAAATTGATATTTAATATGATGTGACTCTGTTAAAAGGATTATAGGTCATTTTTACTATGTTTTATTTTTTGTTTCCTATATTTATATTGTCAGATTTTATATGGTGTTTGCTCAGTAACTTTTGTAAAAATCTACTGCTGTCCTCTCTTTTTGTCTTATCTTGTGGAGTAATAACAAAATAGAAAAAATCTATTTGAATAAAGATAAAATTGGAATAGACAGTAAATAAAATTCCCAATTAATACACATGACACAATTAATGTAACATAGTATAACATAATACAATATAATTAATACAAGTATAGTATATGAAACACAGAAGGGTATCATTTTCTCTAAGTGATATGTGGTCATAGATATTTCCCTAGAAACAAATTAAGACAAAATGAAATTTTTAAAAGTTTATCCAAAATACCTAAACCAGATCACATAGATTTAATTAAATCTTCACTCCTACAGTTCTAACTCTTTCATCCATATAAAAATGAGTTAAGCATGGATGGTGTGTACTATAGTTAAATTCTAGAGCTTTATTTTTTCTTCAGTAATTCTTGTTAGTTTTGTAGCAGGTAATTTAAAGAGTTAACAGTAGTTTTACCCCCACCACCACCACTAAAAGAAGGTGGGAATGAATTTTGTGAACTAGTTATATACTGTGGCTTTCAACACTTCCCAATTATCAGAATCATTTGGGAGCAAACAAATATTGACAAAACAAAACTTGTTATAGTTTTCATTGGCACTAATATTTTTTAAAGCACTTTAAGAAATGTTCACCTAGAATTTAATTGTAACTCACAAATCCAACATAACATTTACTTTTGGATTTCTGTATTTGCCCTGGCAGACTCTCCTTCCCAATTTTTTCTTTCCTAACAAAATTTATTTTTGAGAACAAGTTTAGGTTCTCAGTAAACTGGAGCAGAAAATACAGAAGTTTCTTAAGTATCTTCTGCCCCACACAGGCATAATCTTCCCCATCTCTCACCCGCCAGAGTGACTCCTTGTTATATTAACAAATCTATATTGACACATGTTTATCTCCCAGAAAACCCACTGTACATTTCTCTCATGGTGTTGTACATCCTGGGGATTTGGACAAGTTTATAAAGGCATATATCATTCATATGTAATTATCACACAAGGTACGTTCATTTCCCTAACAGTCCCCTGTGCTTTACCTACTCATTTCTCCTTCCCCATTATCCCTAGAAGCCATTGATCTTTTTACTGTCTCTGTAGTTTTGCCTTTTCCAGAATGCAAAATAATGGGAATAATACAATGAGTGGTCTTTTCAGACTGACTTCTTTCACTTAGTAACATATATTTATATTTCCTTCATATCTTTTCATGGTTTAATAACATTACTTTTTACCTTATTTTTTATGTTGATGGGATTTTAGTGATGTATCCTCATTCACTTCTGGTATTAGTAATTTATATTATCTCTCTTCTTAGCCTCAATAAAGGCTTACAGATTTTGTGAGTCTTTTCAAAGAACTAGTATTTACTTTCATTGTTATTTATATTGATTTCTTGGTTTCAATTTAATAGACTTCTGCTCTAATTTTTATTATTTCCTTTTCCTTTTGATTACTTTTTGTTTAATTTGCTTTTCTTTCTCTAGCTTCTTAGGGTGGAAATTTGGATGGTTAATTCCAGTCATTGCTATGACTGTGTTACACAGATTTTGAAAAGTTGTCATTTCCACTTAATTCAAAATACTTTTAATATCATTGGAAACTTCTTCTCTGACCAATGTTATATTTAAAAGTGCATAATTTAGGATTCAGAATATGGGGATTGGCAGGAGGTTTGCATGTAGAATCTCTCCATGAAGTGGGACACCAATGGTGGGAGAAGTGCCTTTCTATAAGGTGGGTGAACAGCAAAACTATTACCTAAACACGTTAGTAGACGACCAAGGAAATTTAGAGACACAGAGACTTGGATACACTAAGCAAAAAAGAAAAATAAAATAGGTAACTGGCACCTCTGGCTGTAAGGACCACCAACCAGTGGTTGAGTTGGGGAATCAGCACAGAGGGAGAGAGATGAACACATAAACAAAGGAAGGACAATTTGGCATGGAGAACTCTGATATCAGAAGAGCTCAAGATGTGCTCCATGGTAGAAACCAGGGACTGTTTTAGTGTATGTAATTTAGAATCTCCCCATTCTGGTCATGGAGAGTTGGGGCAATCACCATCTTAACTAGGCAGGCAGTCCAACCAGCTGCTCCAGAGTTGTGAGCTCAGATCAGCGGTTGCCCCAGTGGCTGCACCATCAGGCAGCTGACCCCTCTGGGACCCCAGTACTGTGACTGTCTGCCCCAGGGGCTGTGTGTGCCTGGCAGAACATTCCTGCTGGTCCTGAGACTCTCAAGCAAAGTTGCCCCATACACAGACACTGCCAAGCTATGCACTCCAGACAGAGTTTGTGTTTATGATTTTGCAATATAAATGGTTCCATAGGACCAATATGGGCTGGGCAGGACTGGCTTGCAGGACCTGCAACTATGAAGCACAGATACCACCTGGTCCTCACAGGCTGGGCAGATTAACTTCATCACCCTTAATGATATAGGAACATAAAAGGCACCCAGGGACCAGTGCTCACCTAGGCTTTCTGGCCCGAAACCTGGGAACAAAGGCAATCCCACAGAACCTGTGCATTCTGAGTGGGACTTGGCTTCCAGGCCCCTTGAGTTGGCATTTGAGACTTCCCCAGGGGTGGGTTTTTCTGGACTAGCATCTTTCCCCCATTATGGGGCTGAGACTGCCTCAGGAGACATCTCTTTGCAGAAAGTGAGGGCCTCAGGTCACTCAAGTTTGGGGTGAGAGCTGTCCTAGGAGAGCTCAGTTCAGGCTGGCTACTCCCCTAGAATCAGCCAGAGACAATCCTCTTCCTCAAACCCACAATTTCCAGTAAAGGAGTCCATTTAGAGTCCTAGATGAAAACCTAGTAAAAAGTATCAACAATCTGACTATTAAACCAAGCAAAAAAATTAAAAGAAGACTTAAGGAAGGAAATAAAGGCAGCAATTTTAGGAGCTGAGAAACAACTTTGATAAAGAGCCAGACATTTAAAAGAGATGTAGCAGAGCTCTTCAAATTGAAAATCACAGTCAACCAAATTAAAAGCTCAATGGAAGATATGATATCAGAGTAAATGCAGTAGAAAGTATAACTTCAGCTCTTGAAGAATGAATATCAGATGAAGACAGGCTGAGCAATGTTGAATGCAAGGATGACAGACAACAAAAGAAAATTAGTGAGCATGATCAGTACTTCCTAGAAGAAATAACATGACAGTTATTAAGATAGGGGAGAACACACAACAACAAACAAATGGCATAAAGAAACTTGTCAATGAGATAGCCAAAGAAAATTTCCCTCATATCATAATTAATCCAGAAATTCAAATTCAAGATACCTATAGGACACCAAAAAGACCTAAACAAATGAGAAACTGACCAAGACACATCCATATACAAAATGAATAATAGAGAAATCAAGGAAAGATTTTAAAGGCAGCAAGAGATAAACACCAAATCACACTCAGGGGCAGATCAATAAGGATTACTGAATATTTTTCAGCTCAGACAATAAAGGCCAGGAAAGCATGGAATGATATTTTTCAAGTATTGAAAGAAAACAGTTTTCAGCCAAAGAGCTTTCTCCATGTTATAGTTCACAAAGGAAATCTCAGCAAATATAAAAAGCAGATATTATTCCATGTGTCCTTTCAGACCATGATGTCATGACCCTAGAAATTAACAGCAGAATTATAACAGAAAATACACATGCACATGTAGATTGAATAATACCCTATTAAAAGAAGAACAAATCCAAGAAGACATAAAAGCAGCAACAAGAAACTCTTGGCAGAGAATTAGGATGAAGAATATATCAAAATATGTGGGACATCATGAAAGTATTCTGAAGGGGAGAATTTATAGCACTGAGTACACAAATGTAAAAATGAGGACAGATTCCAAATAAATAAGCTCATGATCCACCTCAAATCCCCACAGATGGAAGGGAACAATCTAATACCAAAGCCTTCAGAAGATAGGAAGTAATCAAGATCAGTGGTGAAATCAAAGAAATCAAGAGCAAGAAAACAATAAGAAGACTCAATGAAGCAAAGAACTGGTTCTTTGAAAAAATACATAAATAAAATTGGCAGACCCCTAATTAATCTAAAAGAATGATGGAATTGAACAAAATCACCAGTGAAAAAGGAGCAATCACCACTGACCCACAGAGGTCCAATGACTTATCAGAATATATTTTGAAAAACTGTCCTTCTCTAAATGAGATAATCTGGAAAAAATGGACAAATTTCTAGACATATACAACATTACCAGATTGATGCAGGACGATATTGAAATACTAAGCAGCCCAGTAACAAGCACTGAAATCCGTATAGCAATTAAAAGCCCTCCAAAAAATAAAAGTCCAGAACCTGATGGATTCCCCAACGAGTTTTACCACACCTATGAGGAGGAGTTAACAGCTCTCCTTATTAAGCTATTCCAAGAAATTGAAACACTCTCAAACACTTTTTATGAGGCAACCATAACTCTGACAACAAACCCCAACAAAGACACATCATTAAAAGAAAACTACAGGCCAATGTCCCTGATGAACATTGACACAAAAATCCTTAAGGTTCTGGCAAATCACATGCAAAAACACATCAAGAAGATAATTCCCCACAATCAAGTGGGCTTCATTCCAGGTATGATTCAACATACACAAATCAATAAATGTGATTCATCGCTTAAACAGAATTAAGGACAAAAAATATATGATTATCTCAATTGAGGCAGAAAATGCCTTTGATAAAATCCAGCATCCATTTATACTCAAAACTCTAGAGAAGACAGGGATCAAAGAAACTTATATGAACTATACAATGGCCATATTTGACAAATCCTCAGCTAGTATAGTACTAAATGGAGAAAAACTGAAAGCATTTCCACTAAACTCAGGAACAAGAGAAGGCTGTCTCCTCTCACCACGTTTATTTAATATAGTTCTTGAGACCCTAGGCAGAGCAATCAGACAAGAGAAGTAAATCAAGGGGATTTGAATAGGAAGAGAGAAGTCAAGCTATTCATTTTTGATGATGACATGATCCTAAATCTGGAAGATTAAAAAAAAAAAAAAACTCCACCAGAAAACTTCTTGAGCTTCAAAATAGATTTAGCAAAGTGGCAGGCTACAAGATCAGCACCCATAAATCAATAGCTTTCCTGTTTGCTAACAATAATAGGGCAGAAGAAGAAATTAGGAAATCAGTCCCATTCACAATATCCTCAGAAAGAATAAAACAATTGGTAATCAATCTAAGAAGGGAAGTAAAGACCTGTATAATGACATTTATTGAACACTGACAGAAATTGATGAAGACCTAAGAAGATAGAAAGGCATCCCATACTCTTTGTTAGGCAGAATTAATATAATTAAAATGGCCATTCTGCCAAAAGTGCTATACAGATTCAATGCAATCACTATCAAGATTCCAATGCCATTCTTTACAGATATAGAAAAAACAATTCTCAAATTCATTTGAAATGACAAGAAACCCAGAATAGCCAAAATATTACTAAGCATGAAAGATGAAACAGCTGGTTTCACGATACCAGATCTAAAACTAGACTATAGGGATATAGTAACAAAAACAACATGTTCTGGTATTAAAATACAAATGGAGACCAATGGAATAGAATAGAAGACTCTGAGATGAACCCACAAATCTCTAAACATCTGATCTTTGGAAAAGGTGATCAAAATATAACAGGGAGAAAAGACAGCCTATTTAACAAATGGTACTAGACAAACTGGACAGAAATTTGCAGGAAGTTGAAATTAGATGCTTATCTCTTACCTTGCACAAAAATAAAATCAAAATGGATGAAGGAACTAGAAATTATACCAGCTACCATACAACTGTTAGAAGAAAAATTAGGATCAATAATCCAGCATATGGGGGTGGGTAATAACTTCTTCAACAAGACCCCCAAAGTGAAAATTTAAAGTCAAAAATCATGAGTGGGATTCCATTAAATTAAAAAGCTTTTGCTCAGACAAGGAATGGGTCAAAACTTTCAAGAGAGAACCTACAAAGTATGAGATAATCATGGCATATGATTTCTCCTACTGGGAACTAATATCCAAAATCTACAAAGAACTAAAAAAAAAAAAAAAAAAAAAAAAAAAAAAAAAAAAAAAAAAAAAAAAAAAAAAAAAAA
>PVKS010002385.1:0-98681 GCA_004027875.1 Aplodontia rufa | reverse complement strand
AGCACCAATTCACAATACAATCAATAAATGGGCCAGAGAGCTAAACAGAAACTCCTCAACAGAGGAAACTGAGCAAGCCAATGAACACATGAGAAAGTGTTCTAAATCACAGAGAAACATAAATCAAAACTACATTAAGATTTCACCTCATTCCAGTCAGATTAGCAAAGACGAAGAATATAAACAGTAACAGATGCTGGAGGGGTTGTGGGGATATAGGAGCATTAGCACACTGTTGGTGGAACTTCAGACTGGTACAGCTACTCTATAAACCAATGTTGAGACTTCTCCAAAAATTAAGGTTGGATCCACCATAGGAACCAGCTATCCTCCTTCTTGGTATTTCCCCAAAGGGGTAAGAAGCAGCACATTACAGTGACACAGCAAAATCAATATTCATAGCATATCATTTTACAATAGCTAAATTACGGAACCAACCCAGATGCTTCTTACTGGATGAATGTATCCAAAAGTTGTGAGATTATTTATATAAGTTTGTGTGAAAGGTTTTAAAACTCATATATTAGACCCAGAAAAAACACAGCAACACATAATCTAGGGTTACCATACCTATGTAGAAGGGAGGGAGGGTCAGGAGGGATATAAAGAGACTATTAACAATGTTACATACTGTGTAACCCCCTGAGAATCCAAATAATACTTATGTAATCATATAATTCTTTAAAATTCACAATCTAAATATTTATATATGTTGTAGAGACAAAATGTAGAAGAATCAAGAAATAGGGATGTGGGTGATATGGGGGTAAGTCTGATTTAGGACCTAATGTATATCATATTGTTACTTTATACACATTTACAATTGTAGAATAACTCAACAAAAAAGATTACGTACTTTGTCTTCAAGGCCCAACAATCTATATTCAAGTGTTCTAATCTATTGGAGATGCTTTCCATTGAATTTTTAATTTGGTTCATTGAGTCTCATTTCTATTATTTCTATTTGGTTCTTTTTCAGAATCTCTATATATTTAGGTGATCTTTCACTTTCTGTGCTATCTCTCTAATTTCATTCCTTACATCTTCTTTTAGCTCGTAAAACATTTTAATATAAACTTTCTAAATTCTTTCTCTGACATGTACTCCACTGCACTATCAATAAAGTTAGCTGTTGGAAGCATCACAAGTTGTGCAAATATCCAGATATTGATACTTTAAATCAATGTGTGACCTCTGCTGATCTCAATATCACCACCTTTTAAAGAGATGCCATTGAACACTATTTACTATAATCAATTCACAGCAATGACTCATATTATTTAACCATATGAGAAACAAAAATTTGTTGATAAGGTTCCTCAAATCCAGTTCAACATAGTCTTACATATTGAAGGGAATCATTGTTACATATTCATGCACACATGAATATTAACATATTAAGGCTGATCCTAGTCCAGGATCTCCCCACTTCATCCATTCCCCTATCTCATGTCTCCTCTACAATACCCCCATGTTATAATTGGAAATGAGTATATACATGTATATTAATTTTTTAAATTTCTGAGTTTTGCCTGCTTGTGTACAATTAGGCTTCTCATGGAAGTCAAATGTCCCCAGTTGTATTGATAAGCCCTGTTATACTCCCTTCCCATCCTGCCTCCCTCCCTTCTCTTCCCATCTTCATAGTTATGGTTCCCCCAGCTTACGTGAAATTTCAACTACAGTGTTATAGTATTTTTTAATCTCTAGCATTTCTGTTTTGGGTTCTTTCCAGTAATCATCTCTCTGATAACATTGCCCATTTATTCTTTCATTCTTCTTACTTTATCCACTAGTGCTCTTGGCATGTTAATCACAGTTATTTTTAATTCTCTTTCTGATAATTTTAATAATGATACCAGATCTGACTCTGTTTCTGATGCTTGTTTGTCTAGTAAAACTATGATTTTTATCTTTTGGTGTCTCCTATACTTCTTTCTTGATAGCCAGACATGGTTTTCTGGGTTTAAAAAAAAAAAAGAAAAGAAAAAGCAGAGGCCTTTGATAATAAGTTGTGGGGAAAGTAGCATTCTATACTCCCATGACTATGTACAATCTTTCAGTGAGTTTATATCTCTGGAATGTAAACTTCACATATTTTCTCACTTTATTAATCCCTTTAGATTGACAGGATAGCTACATAACCCTGGAGCTGCCTATTTCCTTTCTCCATATGGAAAACCTGAGGAGGCTGAAATTGTTTATTCCCTTTCCACCAAGTCTGTTACACTGTGATAAAACAGCAGCAGCCTGTGTTCTGATTAAATAGCTTCTCCTGAGCAGACTTTATTGAGATCCTCTTACACATTTCAAAATGGTGGCTTTTTCTCCTCTTCTTGCCAGGAGCACACTGAGATTTACCTGTGATACCCACTGTGAGGTCCTGGTAGAACTCCAGAAGATAAAACTCACAAAAACATGTGGTTCCTCTGATGACTAAGTCTCCCTGGGATTTTTGTCCCTCACCCTTGTCCACACAAGTTCAGATTTCCCTACCTTAGCACTTGTTACCATGGTGGCTTTATCTCATGTGTTTCTGCTATAAGTTGAGATTCTCTTTATTTACCTGGTGGTTGATCCAATTTTGGAGATATAGTATGACTCATAACCTAACTTCCCTTCAATTTAACAAGAGCTGATTTTTCAGTTTATTCAGTTTTTCCTTTGTTGTTTGCCACATCTCAGCTTCTTGTATAGTGGACGAAAAAGCAGAGGTTCTACTTCCCAACTTTTTATTTACTATTCTACGTTCAGTGTAGGGTAGATTTTTTAATTGATAAAATATATATCATTTATCAATTCAATCCATCCTTAGGTAGAAAAATCCCTGTGCAGAAAAGAACCTTTAGAAATACATATAAAAGCAAATTTACCTATATGTAAATGAATGCATTATGGAATGAAATCATGGAACTTTTATATTTTAGTAAGTAAATAGAAAGCCATAAATGTCTACTTAAAATTCATTTTTTATTTGAAGACCAGAGGTAAAGTAAAAACAAAAGGAGAGAATAAGTGAAAAAGAATAGGAAAGAAAAGAATAAAAAAAGAAAGAATTGAGAGGAAAAACGTGGATACACCAAGGGTTAGGAAGGAAAGATACTTGCATCAAGGGACAGGCTAGAACTAGCTTGTTAAGTGGTGGAAGGTATGACCTGCCCAAGATCCCTGGAGAATGGAAACTGGAAATGAACCTCTGGTTAACTCATTCCCTGCATCTTACATGCTCAAATAAGTGATGTCTTCTTAAAAATTTGTACAAATGGTACGTGTGGGTTTTCAGAATCCTTGAAGTAAGGTGCTTGAGAGAAGAGAAATTTAAGCACAAAGTGTAGGCAAAAGGGAGGGGAGAAAGAGAAGATAGTGCGTGGGCAAGAGGGGAAAGGAGGGCCAAAATGAAGAAACATAGGTAAGATGATGACACTTCATCTTTGCAAATGTTTTGCCTTCTAATTTGGACCTCAGGTGCCATTTTTATACTCTCTTATGTTAAGTGTCAACTTAAACATCATTTCTTCTGGGAAGCTTGTAATTATCCAACTCCCTCTCCATTCATTTTTCATATCCTATTAATAAGCATGCTCTATTAATTAGATCATCAAACATTTTCATATGCATCCACTCTTCTCAACTACAGAAATATTGCCTTGGTTCAGAACACATCATTTTTCATGAGGTAATGGGGACTATCTCACTCCAGTGAGTATTCATGTTTGCTTCTCTCCACATTCTCTGCCTTGGTCATTCTCAATCTGCTTTTGTTCTGGGAAACATAATGGAAGATATTCACAAGTAAACAGATAAGTTCTGATGAAACTGCTAATACATAAATAATAAAGTCCTATGGGTAAAATATTGCAGTGATTTATTTGTACATATAACTATTCATAATATCTCAGTAATGATAGCTTTGAATAAGTGAAGCAGTGAAGAGAAGCCACAGTTTTGTGCAGTTCCAAGCCAAAGGAACTTTATTCCTTGATTCCCCTATAGGGAAAATCAGAAAACAAATGAATAGTAATTTTAATAAAGGACACTTCTGTATACTGCCAGCAGCAAATTTCTAACACAAAACTGACCATATCCTTTGGACTTGAATTTTTCTGTGGATTCTTATTATCTCCAGAATACAGACACACATTTTTCACTTGTTTGGATCCTGCCCTTAACTTCAATTGTGACTGATACCAATCTCTATTCCAGTTCTAAATTCCAGCCATAGCAAACACTTTAAAGTTCTTGAATGCCTCACTGCCTCTCATTTTCAGAAGTTCAAGACTAGCAGTAAAAATTGAGACCGGTTCAATGTAGCGAAGTTTACTTGAGCAAAGATAAAGATTCTGGAACAGGGCAGCATTCCCTACCAGGGATGGCTCAGAATACTTCACCCCACCATATATACAACTTACCTGCATAGCTAGAGAAAAGGAGTGGCGTACAGAAACAACCTGATCTGCTAGAGCTGCCATTTGTTATGTGATCATTTTTTGGCAGCTTTCAGTCTCTTGGTTGCCTGGACAGTCACTATGACTGGTTGAGATTCACTTGTTCTGTTACAAAAGTAGATTCAGCTTAAATATTTATTATACATCAAACTTGGTTAAAGCACACAAAGGCTACTGTAGATCAAACTCACCACTTAAGTACAGAGAAGTACTGATTTAGGACAAATTTATATAAGTTCAGCACCAGTTGTAAATTTATTCTACTGGTAAATGAAGAAACTTAAAGGTCATATGAGGCAAGTTGCTGAACAAACACAATACTCTCAATGATGTATTACAAAATAATGGAATTCTGCATAAAATCAGAGGACTAATGACCATCCAAATAAGCCTCATCTTAATTAGACTTACTACAGCTAAAATGATTTCACATTGCTCCTCATATCCAAATTCACCTCTGAATCTGAAATGTGTGCCTTCTTCTTTAGCTTACTTTCAGCCATCTTTTCCATAACAATAAAATACATATAAAATAAATATTATAGCATATATGACATTCAGTATCATGTGATACACTAACTAGTCAAAATAACAGACCAAGTAATTCAATTTTTAATAAATCCATATGATTTTCTCTATATTAAATTTCAAAATTCTGTTTCAGAATATATTGAGATTTAAAAAATAAATATCTTTATAAAATTATATGAGTATAAAGAAGGAGAAAGAAAAAAGCAGAGAAATTACATTGATTGATTTTCTAATTGCTAGATCTAGGTATTGGGCTTTGCCTGAATTTGGTGAAAAATATCAGAATTCTTTTATTTTAGAACTTAAAAGGAAGAATAGATTGCTATTTATGTTCTACAGTCTCATAATGTAAAAAATGAAGACACCATAATTTAAGAGAAAGGGACAGTGAGAGAGACAGAGAAAGAGAGAAACAACTATATTTAGTTTTTCGCATGGCCTTAGTTGCTCCAACACGCAGTTGTGTACGTGGTGCTGGGGTTTGAACCCGGGTCCTCGTGCTTGCCAGGCAAGCGCCGAAACCACTGAGCCACTGCTCCAGCCCAAGACATCATAATTCTACTGAGCTTTTTACTGAGTCTGAATAAGCAGTGTTATAAGATTAGAAGCTGAAAAGACATCAATTTATTTCCCTGCAAAAATTAAAAATAATTAGGGGTTCCTCCTGGAAATGTAGAAAATGGGGATAAGGAAGAAAAATAGGGACATGACAAAATAGAATCTAATAAACCAGTTACATGCATAACTGATGCATGAAGTGAAATGACCAGTGAAAATTTTTCACTTGTAGGGTGGCTAAACAACTTTTGAGACAGGAATAGCTTGTTTTAAGTTTGGTTATGTTATAAGACTCATACCCCAAATTCATGCAGACACACCTCTTTCTGAAACTTAAGCTTAAACTTCAGCACTAAAATGAGTAAATGTTTTGTTTGTTCATTCTCTTTACAGGGATAAATTCCAGATCTGAGTCAAGAGAGAAAGTGTCCAGGACACCCTGCTAGGGAAGGTGAGATAAAACATGATCTGAACCAAATCAGTAACACCACAGGCTTAGAGCAAGAGTTTACTGAAGCATTGAAGTACTGGGAGACTCACACAACACCTCAGAGGGTGTGGACTTCCAAGGGCCTAGAATGGAAAGTTAAGCTAAGCCTAACAACTTCCCAAAAGGCAAGGAAACTTCAGATGATAATCAGTTTGCATTGGCTTTTTCAAAAATATCTCAGCTGATGGGCCTATATATGAATTTACTACCTATCAAAAATTCTGTTTTCTCATATATGTGGAAGCAAAATGGAAAAAAAGGGCAGGGAGGTTTTAATGAAAGGAGAAAGGAAACAAACCATTATGATGGACGAAGGGAAGCAGAGCAAGGGAGGATGGGAAAGTTAGGAAAGGTACTGGGAAGCAATATTGACCAAATTATGTTATATGCATGCTCAAATATGCCACAATGAAATCTACTATTCTGTATAATTGATATGCATCAATAAATACTTTAATTTTTTAAAATGAGATATCAATTGATATTTAACTAAGAATAGCCCTAGTAGGAGTAGAATTTGATAGTTCATGGACAAAATTTCATATATTTGATGGTAACTATCACCAACTCAAAGCAAAAGTGTTTAAAAGGTTCAGAAAAGGGGCTGGAACAGTGGCTCAGCAGTTACATCACTTGCCTGGCATGCGTGAGTATGCAGATTCATACCCCAGCACCATGTACACAATGAAGTCTCTGAGCAACAAAGCCACATGCAAAACTAAATAAACTTGATTCTGTCTTTCTCTATCACTCACTGTACTTATCTCTTTTAAAAAAAAGTTCAGAAAATGTGACAATTTTCAATTTATTAACATTATAATCCTATAGTTTCCCATTTATAATATGGTCAAAGAAATATTCTAATATTAATATTGATCATCGTTCATAAATATATTGAAAAGAAAGTGTTAACAAAATTTTCCCTAAACAGTAAGATTATGAGAAATATTGCTTTGCCTCCTTTCCACTCATTTACATGGATTTTTCATTTTTATTTTTTTAATAGAAAAAATATTTTGATAGCTTATGAACATTTTAGTAATATGAATGTTGATGAAATAAAGTGCACACCTATAATAATTCCATGATTGTTCAAACTACTAAGGCTATTATTGTTTGCTCTTCCAAATAAGGAACTTTTATATATGAGTCCTCTTATTAATTTTACATTTTTTTTACAATTAGAAGACAAAGAGACTTTGGAAAGGTAATTTGTTGACAATACATTTTAGCTTTCTCTCAGGTAAAGCTTCTTTAGTCATCCACTGAAAATGTTGCTGCTCATTACTTGTCTCAATTGGAATTGGATGTTCTTTACCTGGGGTGATTCACAGTTTTAAATGCTCCGGCCTGCCAGCTTACTGCAGTATTTCCCCTCATATCAGTGTCAGAAACATCCTGGGCAGTCACCGTTTATTTGTAATTGTATTGTTAAGAATGGAAATAATAAAATTGGTGGAAAACGGCAGTTACTCTGCTGAACAGAGTCTGGCCTCTACACCTTGAGTACTATTCAATGAAGACCAAATTATTTCACTGAGCAGAAATGGAAAAATATATTGTCAAACTGTCGACGGTAGAAAAATAGAGGTATCATTTCTCAGTAATTTAGAAGACAGCAGCATATCTTTTCTCAGGCAGGTATGTGAGTGAGTGAGAGTGTGTGTGTGTGTGTGTGTGCGCGTGTAAAATTGAAAGGGGTGGGTCAGAGAAAGACAGAATGAATCTATCAAAACTGAAGGACTTATTTAAGAAGTTAATCTGCTTTCAAACTTCTCAAATCTCTCATTTTTCTTTCTCACATACACAATGCTCACCCAAGCCTTGGAATTTCACACACTCACTCCTCAACCTCAACACCAACCCCTGATTTATAAATTGAAAAATTGTATCCCTTCTCAGAGATTCGATGCAAGTTCTACTTTTTCTGTGAAGTGATCCCAGACTGCCTTAAGCAGTTCTGTGCTCATACTTCTATTCAACCTACTTATTCCTTTGTAATGATTATCTTCAGTTGAAATGGATTGTACAGGGGCTGGAGCGGTGGCTCAGCGGTTTCGGTGCTTGCCTGGCAAGCACGAGGACCCGGGTTCAAACCCCAGCACCACGTACACAACTGAGTGTTGGAGCAACTAAGGCCATGTGAAAAACTAAATAAAATTGTCTCTCTCACTGTCCCTCTCTCTTTAAAAAAAAAAGAAAAAAAGAAAAAAAGAAATGGCTTGTACATATGTTAAAAATAGAGACAACAGAGTTCAATCTTGTATTGCAAAGCAAATTAAATATTTTTGAAGCAAAATTCTTAGCAATATGGCCATCTGATTCTAATACTTCAACATTTACTAGCTATGAGAACATCAGCAATAGAGTTAAGCCTTCACTTCTTTAATATTAAAATCAGAATAATGATAAACTCTTACCTCATAGAGATGTTATGAGGATTAACACATACATTATTTATACAACTTTGGACAGGGCTTGGGACATTATGAATATTTAATAACCAGCTTTTGTTTTGATTGTCAAGAGATTTGCTTTTCTGTATATCATGAAGTAAAGTCACCTACGCCTGATAGATATACTAAACTAAAAAGAAATTAAATAATTCCACTTAGAATTTTTAAATATCATTAAATGTTTTATATTAGCATTATCATTTATTTCACTTATTCCATACCACTGGCTTTTTTCCCTTTATTCCCCCCGTAACAGATCATATACAAATTCTCTCCCCCGCATCTCTCTCTATATATATGTATATATACATATATATACACATGTATACTTAAATATGTATGCTTGTATATACGTGTATATATATATATACACACATATATTACACACACACATATATATATGCTTGTGCATTTTCCAGAATTAAATGATTACATAAGTATTATTTGGCTTCTTGGGGTAGTAAAGAGTAAGCTACATTTTTTATTTCCCCTCTAGATCCCTCCCTATCATCCTTCCCTCTCCCCTCCCTCCCACCTCTATGGTTTCCCTAGATTATATGTAGCTTCAACTTTGGTAAGTCTAGTACTTGAGCTTGACCTTTTATCCAAGCCTGGGTTTTGCTCTAGCCTCCACAATTGAGGGGAAACCTTTGACCCTTGAGTCTCTGAGTTTGGCTAATTTCGTTCAATATGAATTCTTCAATTGCCATCCATTTGCCTTCAAAGCCTATACTACCATTGTTTCCCAATAGCTGAGTAGAACTCCGTTTTGTGTGTGTATGTGTGTACCAGAGTTTTGGATCCACTCATCCAGTGATGGATATCTGGGTTGATTCCATAATTTAGTTATTGTAAATTGAGCTGCTTGAACATTGATTTGCTGTGTCACTGTAATGTGTTGATTCTAGTTCTTCTGGGAAAATACCCAGAAAAGAGAAATCTGTTACATATGTTGGATCCATCTCTAATTGTTGGAGGTGTCTCCACACTGGTTTCCAGAGCAGCTGTACCAGTCTGCAGTTTCACCAACAGTGTACCAGTGTTCCTATCTCCCAACAACTCCTCTAGCATCTTTTATTGTTTATATTCTTCATCTTTACCAATCTGATTGGAGTAAGATAATTTCTTGATGTAGTCTTGATCTGCAAATGAACAAATATCTTATTGATAAGTTTACTTTGTAAATAAACTAAATTTAATTTACTTTTTTGAGATTTTATGAAGTCATTTTTTTAAAGAGAGGGGGAAAATGGCAGAGAGAAAGAATCTACTTTATGTAGGTTTTAATGTGATTTTCATTGCTCCAACACTCTGTTGTGTATGCGGTTCTGCGGTTTGAACTCAGATCCTCGATCATGCCAGTCAAGCACTGTAACCACTGAGCCCCACTCCAGCCTTTATGAAGTTATTTTTAACAAAATTATATCCCTTATCAGATTTATGATGACAAAACATAGGTATGTATTCTGAAGGTTTCCTTCATTAATATTATTTCCCAGAGATTCTCATTTATAATAATATAGTTCTTGTCCGAACTATAAAAGTATAAACTCCTAGCAAGTTTTTCAGAAAGTGAAGAAAATCACTGTAACAGACAAGTGGATTTACAGATCTTTAATTTGAATTTTAAGTTACCAGTGAATCATTGGTAGCTACATGTGCTCTTTGTTTTTTTGAGGCAGAGATTGAACCCCGGGGCACTTTAACATTAGCCACCTCCCCAGATCTTTATTATTTCTTTATTATAATTATGTATGACAGTGGGATTCATTATGCCACATTCATACATGCATATAACATAATTTGATCAATCTCATTCCCCAGTACTTTCCCTCCTCTCCCCCAATCCACTTCCTGTACTTTACTGATCTCCCTTCTACTTTTTTTTTCTTTAAATAAGGTTTTACTAACACTGAGGCTGGCCTCATACTTGCAATCCTCCTGTCTCAGTCTCCTGAATCACTGGGATTGCAGGTATGTGCCACCATGGCCAGCATGCCTATTATCTCCATAGTCTATTTAGTTGAAATCTAAATCATTAGTAAACCTAACTACACCTATTTAAATTGTGTATGCACTAAGAAAATTGTTTCTAAGCATTTTGATGCAATTATTATTCCTACCACTTTTTAAAAATTTTTGTTTTGAGATGAGGTCTCACCAGGTTACCCAGATTGGCTCCAAATATTCAATCCTCCTGCTTCAGTCTTGCGAGTAACTTGGATTACAGGTGTGTGCTACCATGCCTGGCTACAATTGTTTTTTAAAGAAAAAAAAAACTAAAATAAAATTAAAACTAAAGTTCTGGGGTTGGAGCAGTGGCTCAGCACTTACAATGCTTGCATGGCATGCATGAGGATGCAGGTTCAAACCCCAGCACCATGTACACAACAAAGTGTCAGAGCAAAGAAGGCCACATGAAAAACTAAATAAAATTGATACTGTCTTTCATTCTCTCCCTCTTTCACTGTCCATCTCTCTTTAAAAAATGAAAATAAAAATAAAGTGCTAAAATGTTACAGATAATTTATGCTTTAAAATATCTGTGATGATGCATGTTGGAAATTGGAAATTAAGTCAAATAAATAATAATCACTGAGACACTGAAAAGCAAAGCCACTGAGAACAAACTGCAATTTATGTATCCTTCTTCCCAATCTTTAGATGTTATTCTTCAAAATTCAATTCTATAGTTTTGAGAAAAGACTTAAGTTGAGCCATTTATGACTTCTTCCTCCACCTGTGACTATCTTTACATTAAGACATTCTGTCTTTCAAATGCACACATGAAATTCTTAGGAATTTGAGAAATATTGGACACAAATGATATTAGAGTAAGAGATATGACGAAAGAATAAATAAGATTCACCAGAGGGAAAAGGGAATTTCCTCTATAATACAGCACCTGTAAAGATCCAGAATCAAAGAAAGAGAGGTGTGGAGCAATCATGCATAACAGAGGAATTTAGATGCAATTAAAAAATAAATTACTCAGATGCTCTTCAATTTGTGATATGAAGCAACTTAGTTTGACATTTCATCCCAGGTCCTAATTTAAATAACCAGGCTAGGAACATAGGCATGAAATGGCTTAGGCCCAGTTCTCTCTGAGAAGAGGCCCAACTACTCACCCACTACCATAACCTAGCATCAATATGGAAAATGTACAAGCTGATAGCCTAAGTATGTGCTTGCTTTAGTTCCTTCCTTCCAAAATTCCATTGGAATGATGGAAGAAATAATTAAAATTTAAAATTTGTGAATAAATTTATAATGCCATTAGAACTCCTGGGGAGTACTACCAGTAGAGAGTAGTGGGAATATTTGTAAAATAAAATGCAGGCAGATAAATACCCAAAGGTATGAGGAGCACACTGCATTGTAAAGGTAAAGAAGGGCTTCCAGACCAGACTTTTCATTGAAGAATTCCAAGAACTATATCAACTTTATGTAAAGATGGAAAAGGGAGTATACTATTGTAACAAATTAGGTAATTAAACAAAAGATTACAAAAATCAATCATGTAACTCAAGAAAAGCTGATCTGAGCATTAATTTCTAAATCCATAACCCACCAGTCACCTCTCTCAAGTAGCTGAAGGAGAGAAGTAGTGAAAACTAAATTAAACACATAAAGGCTTTGAAACCCTGCACCCAGGGAGCATTGAAAAATCTCAGGACATGGAAGTTGGAGCCACTGGCCAATTATACTCCCTCTAGTCAGAAGACAAAAAATGCATCTTTCTGACCAATGGGACTCTTCTAATACCTGTGCTTCCTTCTTTATGGTGAAGGAAACAAGATATAATGTGTCTTTTAATTTGATGGGATATCCTAGCATACCCCTTTAGCAAGCAGTCTTCAAATTGAGATTAGCTCTGTAAGAGATTTCTTAGGGGGCAAGTGTTATAGGGTAAAATGGAGGAGAACCAGTAGAGGCTAGGGGAGCCCTCCAACCATGATGTAGGTTTAACCCTGATGACATGAAGGAGGAAAGAAAGGAAGGCTAAGGGGAAGCATTTTAGACTGTAGTACAGGCCTATGAGAGTCTGTTGTGGAAATTTTTTACCCCAAATCATCACTTGTCAGAGGAGTTCAATACTACCCAATAATGAGCCTTCCTTACTGTCACTGCTAGACTGTCACCTGTCAAGGAAATGTAGCCTCTGTGCATACATGATGGCTTTCTGAGTACATGGTCAACAATGTACCCTGCATATGCAAGATCTGAGAAAATCTCTCTCTGATCATCACAGTTGGAGATACAAAGCAAAGCTCAATGTTGAATTTTCTTAAAAATACAAACATGACACATGTTCCTTTAAAAGTGAGGATAACCTTCCACAGTTTGCAAATATGATGTATCATATATTCCAAAAAGAAAACACAACCCTCTGGTGGAGAAAAATAAACTTAATTTTTTTAACTAACAACGAGAAATTTTCAAAATTAAAGAATACATTAATGTGGAAAATGTGACACAAATAAGACCAAAAACATTGTCACTGAAAATTACATTGGACTACGAATTAGAGATCACCACTCAGGGGCCAAGAACAAAAGCTAGATTACCCATGGCATGGTTAGTACGTTACCAAATGGCACTTTTTAAGTGATAGAGTAGAAAATTTACATAATCAGATGTGTTGGCTGACAACTGCTTAAAAGATCACTAGAAAAATATTATCAAGTAAAGCCAATTTATTAGACCCACCACAGTAAGAGAGAACACGGCTACTATAGATTCAGAGTAGTATCTCAAAAAAGAAGATGACAGGCAAGGATTATAAGGTACTAGAGTGTTAGTGAGATAAAGCTTTAGGATAAAGTGAGAAATTCTGAATCTTAAAGGAAATGCCCACAAGCCATTCAGATTCAAAAAACAGTTGTAAATCTTGAGTAACAGACCCTTGGCCCATGCCTTTATAAAATGGGGGAAATACGCTAGTGTGGGGAAAACTGGCATGAATTGTGCAGTTCCACCCTGGATTCACCTCCAGTCTGCCATGGTACAGCCTTTCTATAAATATTGGACCCTCAGGCCAACTCAGGACAGCTTACTCTGAAGATAGCCTGTATTTACCCCTTGAATGTGTATCTGCTTTCTTAAATAAACCTCTGTCTATGCTTTTGTCTGCCTTGTGCTGAAATTCTTTTCCATCGTATATGCCAAGAGTCCCATTAGGACTGAGTTGAGGTCCTCCTCTCTTCTGGGAACTCCTAAGACCCTTCTCTAAAGACATCATTTCACACATGACATTGGGATCTGAGATCAAATGGTAAAGGCTGGAGGTTCAAGGCAAGAAACTGATTTGAACTAGGCAATGTTTGTGATATAGTAGTTTGGATTTGTGGACATAAGAGGAGTACATTAGACTACCTCTTCATACGAGGATGAAGCACATAGTTACAAATAAAACTTGGAGTTAGAATACATAAGGGAAACTCAGTCTCAAACTTGTGACTATTGCAGAGCTTTGAGCCATCTTGGAAATCTTTTGGTGTGTAAAGTGGTTACTGACTCTCACTTGAACAGCTCAAGGATCCCTTTCTAAAATTAGACCACATCCTAGTTCACTGAGCTAATCTTAACAAATACAAAAAAATTAATATAGTCCCATGTATTCTGTCATACCACAATGCTATGATCTTAGCAGTCAACAACAAGAAAAACAGCAGAAATTACACAAATACTTGGAAATTGAATAATACCATCTTAAACAAAGGATGGATAAAAGAGGCAATGACAGTAGAAATCAAGAAATTCATGTAAATGAATGAGAATGAGGACACAACATATCAAAATCTCTGGGATAGTATGAAAGCATTCTTGATTGCTTGATAATGATTTCCCCTTAATTGTAAGTCCATATTCAACAAATAAAAAAAAAGAAATGTAAAAAAAAACCCACCTTTTTTGATGTTTTCTGTTTGCCTAAGTGAGTCATCTTTTCTTAGGCAAGAACTTCTCAAAAAATATTAAAATGACACCTGTGAACACAGTTCATACTTCCAAGTGTTTAGCTATTTGGATGCAGTTCTCAACAGTAAGATCAGAATTCCAAAGCTCATTTGGAAATCTTACAGAAACTGATACCACAAAAGATTGTTATTTTGTAGGTTTCTGTGAAATTGCTGAGTCTTTAGAGCCAAATGATTGCTTTCCTAAGAATTTGAAGTAATCTGTTAAAGAATAAACAACTGAGGTGTTTAATTCTCCTTATCTTTAACATAGAAATAATGCCTCCAATGAGGCATTGAGCAAAACCAGTAAATGACAAAGCTAGTGTGCAAACCAAATATGTTGGACTCCCAAACCTTCCACCATATCAGCTTGGCTTGCATGTCTCATTTTGTTCTGAAATAACTGAAACATTTAGTAAAATCCTACATCTGGAAGTACTTTACAGAGCTTAGCACACAGTGGGCATCAATAAATATTTACACATCCTTATTTTGTTAAGATTATTGTTCTCTTGGCACAAATTCAATTACAAAGAAAAAAGATCTAAATAGTAGAAGATGTTTAAGTAACATACAACAAAACTTTTTGAGCTTGTGTAAAAAAATTCCTTCCCTGTTCCTTGTAAATGAAATAATATGTATCAGTTTGTTTAGACTGAGGGAGGAGCTGAGAGGTAGGAATGGTAAGTAACAGGCAAAGACTCAAAATGTTCTTTAGGATCTAAACTGTAAAGGGAAGAATTTAAGAACATACTTTGATTTAAAATGTGTTTCTACACTATGTAAGGAAATGTTTTTACTTGTTAGCAATAATTGACTCATTCCCTTATTACCCACATTTCCCAAAGAATTCTCCCGTGTCAGCAAATGAATTAAATATTCTTTTTCATTTAATTTGCAAGTCATATGCAAGGCTCCATTTAAAAAAGAAAGAAAGGACAGTCTTTATCTTAGGACCTTTCATATTGAGTGACAGAAAGAACACCTGGAATGAGTACATAAAGTAAAATTGAAAACCTGAAAGATGGCTAATAATGAGTGGATAGATACTGGCATTTTCAACTATTTCAATGGCAATTGTCCAATGCTCCTATAATTTCATGTCTTAAACAGTTTGGAAAGGTGGTTGTAAATTGGGTTAGTCGGATTGTTCATTAGAATGGACTTTTTTTAAACAAATGTTCCCAAACTCAGCTACAGAATTTAGAACTATTTGCAGGAATACCTCACTTTTGTGCCAACCTAATGCCAAGGATTCAGCAAGTTGGAGTACTTTCATGTCTTGGAGAATGGCAAAGAATTATGTTCAATAAACTTAATCAAGACTTCACATATTACCATTCTTCCAAATATTGATCCTTTAAAATGACAATCATCCTGGGGATATGGTTCAGTGGTAGATTGCTTGTCTAGCATACCCAAGATCCTGGGTTTAATCCCCAGGACCACGAAATAAAATAAAGTAAAATAAAGTATAATGGAAATCACATGTATGAAAACATCAAATTTTGGTTAATACCTGATAGAGTAATGACAAAAAAAAATAGAGTAAGGCATTTATGATTGTCTTCAGTTCATTCTGTAGGAATCTTACAACAGTGTACTTATATAAAATAAAAAGTACATTGGTGAGTGATCCAGGAGCAGTGGAGCTGACAAGAGATGTCACTGAGCATCTGCTGTCCTTCTAACTTCTGGTTGTGTCATCTTGAAGGTGCACCTTCCATTCTCATGATTGTAAGATGACAGCTACAGCTTAAGACATTACATCTAATTCCTCCCAAGAAGAAAGATGATGGAGAGCAAAAAGTAGAAGTTACTTTGCTAGCTAAATTTGAACGGCTTCCAAAGATTTCTTGGAGTTCTATCCTGCAACTTTGCTTGATACTTACAGTTCCCAAGCTAGGCATCAAGCTACCTCACAGCAGAGAGGCAAATTCATGAGGCAGATATGATGGGGTATTTTTAATTATTGAGGAAAACACAATAATACCCAAAACTTATCAGATACTGAATGAACTAATATGTGCAAATTCAGTTACAACATTTGTTCCTGCTATGTTGAAATGACTTATATTTTTTTAAAAAAGTCAAAAATATGAGTTTTGCTAGGCATAAAAGCACACACCTATAATTCCAGCATCACTGGAGGGAAAGCTGAGGCAGGATTATATGTTTGGAACCAGCCTCAATAACTTAGCCAGGTCATATCTTAAAATGAAAAATAAAAGGGGCTCTGGATATAGCTCAGTGGTAAAGTACCCCTAAGTTCCTTGCCCACCACTATAGGACAGAAAAGAAAAGCAAGTACAGTATGAAAATTAATGGAGAACAGGAAATAACAGTAGTAATGTCCAATAAGATTCTCAGGTTTGAAAAGTTACAGCATATTCAAGCACAAGTCCTTGGCTACTAAGTAATTTTGGTTATTCAAGAATGAAATTGAGGGGTGGCAGAGTGCTTGCCTAGCATGCACAAGGCCCCAAGTTAGGTACTCAGCCCTGAAGGAAAAAAAAAAAAAGAATGAAATTGAATAGTTTTTCCATTGATCTGCATTAGTTCTTCAAATGACTACTAACTTGTTAGAACATAGATTTCTAGTAAGTTGGGTAGAACCATATAACACAACAGTTGGGTATTTCTCTTGATGTAAGGGAAGTCATGAAAAAATTACCAAGATGCTGAGAGCACAGTAACCAAGAAAGTTTGTAAACTCTGTCTTAGACAGTTAGGCATCTCTAATGCAAAGGAGTGTGAAAGATTTTTACTTTTGCTAGTCATAAATAAAACCTGAGTTCTTCTTATAGGGAAAAAGGAGAGAATGAATATTGAGCAGGCCGAATGCAACATTTATCACATACACCAAGATTTTAACATTAGTGCTACTTCTTTTTTTCTATAACATTTTCAATTCTAAGCAAAGGAAAAAATCATAACTGAAAAAAATATAATAAATTTCCAATCAATGCTTATGCTTATTATTCACATACTTAGATATCATTTTTGTGGATGTTGTAGAAATTACATTGCTTAATATGTTCAAATTGTTACATATTAGTTAACATAAATTTTAAATTGTTAAGTTTATTATCACTGTCAATTACAAAGAATCTAATAAATGGGAATAAAGTTAAACATTATAGAGTTTTAGTAAGATCTGCCAAAATCATGTCGATTTTTAAGTGAAGTGATTCAGTTTTCCAAACACCTCAGAAGAAGTAATGTAGAAATTAGAAATTTAAGATTCAATATCTAGCAATGAAAACATCTCAGGAATTTACTGAAAGAGTTTAAAATTGGCATTCATCTATGCTAAACTCATTCTCAGTCAATAACCTTGGGCTATATTGAATTAAGGGAGACAATAGTTATTGAAGAATAGGTTCTTTAAGACTCTATTTTACCACACCATATATATTATATGATAATTGCAAAGCAAGTACATAAAAGAGATAACCAAATAGTACTTAAGGAACTAAAATACCCATCCTAAATTTGACTTCAGCAAATTGATGTTCATTTTCAATATAGAACATTGTATAATGTGCTTCCTGGTAATCACACCCAGCATCAGTTAATCTGTAAAATACACAGTGGTTACATCAGCCTGAATACTACAAATACAACATACAAAAACTGACATTTTTTTCAAAGACACAATACCCTTGGTAAACATGATAGAAATTTCATTCCATGCCAAAATTGTCACCTAAGTCTTTAGAAAGTGACTCAAGAATAATTTATGACATAAACTGAAGCTCCTCGTCTCCAAATAAAGTAGCTAAAATACAAATTCAAACTGAAAGACTGAAAGTAATCTATTATTGTCTATATTGCTGGATGCTTTCTATAATATGAACTTATTGATAAACCTAACTTATAATGTCCAGCTCTGGCATTAAGCTAATGTCTTTGTGGTATAAGAACTGAGATAAATATTATGTGTCTTCTTAACATTCCCAGCTTGGAGGGCCATGATGGCCTAACCATGGATTCTCTTCCCCACAGAATTATTCAAGCAAATGCCAACCCATCCTCCCATAGAAATCAGGGCCATGCCGTGTCATAGTAACACTCTTGTTACTAAGAAGCCTGTCTCCCATGGCTCACTCACTCTCTTCCCAAGTACAATGCCCTATGGCCCTACATGGCAAATATGGCACTCCTCCCTCACATTCTGTGTATAGCAAATAAACCTCTCTGAATCTCATCTGTCTAGTGCCAGGTGTCATGTATTTGGCCATTTCTAGAATGTGACCCTGGGATGAGAATTTCTGCATTTCCAAAAGGGTTGAAGAGGAGGTGATTTAAAAAAACTCACAAAAACATGGAACTCATATATTTCATAACTCAGAAATATAAATAAAAATTATTACTAATAAATGATAATAATAATCATTATTCATACAACTCCACATGTCAGGGAATGTTGTGTATGTTCCTTATATATGTTGTCATTTAATCCTTTCAGCAGCTGTTTGAGATTTTCATACTTTATAACTAAGATTCAAATTTAAGTATTCTGACATCTTTCCCCTAAAACACAAGATTTTACAATTCATATAGCACTAATCCATGTGTTTTAGTTCCATTGAGAGGCTACCTAATATTTTTCAGGATAAAGTTTAGCAAGCATGAAATTTTTTAAAAGAAAATAATATTTTTTGAATCTTACTGTTGACAAGTAATTTCATCATCTGGGGACTGAAATATGTTTGCATAAATTAAAATATAAATTCACAATCAAAAGCACATTTTAAAATATTAAAAGCAAACTGAATAATAAATTTGGTATATTGAACTTTTTAGGAGCATCGTTTGACTTTGATGGGTTTAGTATAAATAGATACTATTAGACTGACTGATTAAAGCATGATGGATCCTCACTCAGCATTATCTTGAACCACTGAGATATTCTACTTGATAGTAATTACCAAAATTTTTAATTGAAAAAGATCATTTAAAATAATTTCTTATGTACTTATTTAAACATTTCTAATAAAGAGATCCAACTTTATATAAACATTGAACCATTCATCTATATCAATTGATGACTTAAATAGGGCAAAGCACACATAAAAGCTGTATTTTTGGTTCTTTTGAATTTTGAATGTTATGTGCCACGTGACAAACTGATTCTTCCAAAACTTTCTTATATTTGAAATACTATGAAGTGCTTATATGAGACTAGGAAGAAAACTGAACTTCTCTTTTCCAAAAAAAAAATTTGTACATTAATTTCTGCCACTGTTTTTTATTCAGTACTAAACAATATTTAAACAGAACATTTTCCACTACTACATGCCATTTTGGTATTCCCTTAAAGCCACAGCCACAGTTTATAAGATGTTTAAGTGTTTTATATTAAAATGCCATTTGACTAGATTTGGTACAGCAACAATAAAATTTTTTTAATATCTAAAAAATCAACATCAGCATAAATATAGAACTGCATAGTGGATATATTTGATACTGGAAAACACCATGTGAATATGAGATGCACATTTTTACCAACAACCTGAAAGTCAAGTGACTTTTCATGTCACTAGTACAATGAAATTGTGGATACACATAAAAATCAGGCACTAAGATTGTATGGCAGGACTCACAGGTGAGATCTAGCTAATGCAAAATCTGCCTCTACTAAAATTTCGCATTATAGTAAATAACTTAGAACTGTGCTGGAGGATGAATGGGTACCTGGGGTAAGTCTTTCCAGCAATCCTAGGCAGCCAAGAAGTACTATTATTGGTTTTACCTTATTCTATGTAAGCAAAAGAAAATAAAACCAAAACAGTTTTTAAAAACAATATTAAAAGAACTGAAAACAATAAAATCTACTTCAATAACTGACAAAAGTTTTTCTGAAGATAAATTATAGGTGAACAAAATTTCCATACTACTAAACAAAAGAGTAAAAATTGTTGAGCAACTTACTCTAGAAAATACTTTTTTTGGTAACATAACACTATAAACCATCTAAAACAGCTTACTTCCCAAGAATAACAGCTAGTTCGTCAAGACTATTCTGATGAGCAGTTCATTTATTAAGATATGCCTTTAAAGGTAAATGGATGACTATGGAAGAAATTATGCTGAGTGAAATAAGCATAACCCAGAGAACCAAGAGTCAAATGTCTTCACTCATCTGTAGAGGCTGGGGCTAGACCCTGGCCATTGAAAAAGGAGGTCTATTATCATGTTTTAAATCCAGATAAAGTGTAATGTCATACAACCTAAGGCATTTGTAGAGATGTATTGGGAATGGGGAACCTCTTGGGAGTAAATCTAATTTTCAGAATTTATATATTCATTAGAAGCTTGTTTGATTGTTCAACAAATACATTTCTGAATAAAATAAATTTTTAAAAAATACGCTTCCAGTCCCTCAGGTCAATGATATCTAAAGCTTTTACATTAGCATGCTGTGAACTTTCCCTGGTTCCATTTGTTCCCATCTTGCAACATTTTCTTTTTAATGTCACTCATGCCAGGGCCTAACCTACTTCCTTCCCTTATGTCCTCCTTTTGACATGTTGCTAAGATTCTGTTGAAGTAATGTACTCCTATATGGAAGTTAGTATAATGAAGTCTCTCGGTGAGATTTTTCTAGAGATCTTTAATGGTTGCTTTGGGCACAATTATACAGGAAAGGAAACTGAGGCACAATGAAACTACACATATTAAAAAATAGAGTAAGAAAACAATCTATGTTAGGCTCTTAAAAAATTTCACCTTCACTTTTTAGATCCACATAATTTTACATATTGAAGGGATTCATTACTACACATTCATAAATGCACATGTAATGACAAAGTAACTTAAACCAAATCCTTGTTCAGGATCTCCCCACTTAACCCATTCCCCAATCCCTTCTCTCCTATGTAGTTCCCCATATTACAGATATAAATGACCATATATATTTATAATAATTTTTGAAATTTCTAGACTTATATGTTGGGGCTAGACCGGTGGCTCAGCAGTTACGGCGCTTGCCTGGCACGCGCAAGTACATGGGTTCAACTCCAGCACCCATGTACACAACTAAGTGTCAGATCAACGAAAGCCATGTGAAAAAAAAACTCAATAAAAATTGATTCTCTGTCTCCGTCCTTCTCTTATAGTGAAAATTTAAAAAAATAATATATGTCTGCCTGAGTATAATTTGGCTTCTCATGGAAGTGAAATATAGCTTAAAGTATTAATATCCCCACGTCCCCCCCTCCTCCCTTGCTGTTTCTTTCCCCTCCCCCTTTAATAGCTGTAGTTCCCATAGTTTATGTATTACTTTGAATTTGGTGGGTTTATTAACAAAACTTGACTTTCATCCATTCCTAGCCTCCACATGTAAGAGAATACATTTGACCCTTAAAATACTTATTTCACTCAGCATGATTTTTTCCATTTCCATCCATTTACCTGCAAAAACCATGATATTGTACTAAGAGCTGAGAACTCCTCCGTTGTGTGTGTATATATATTAGATCCATTCATCCAGTGAAGGTCATCCAAGTTAATTCCATAATTTTGCGTTTTGATATTATAAATTGAGCTGCTTAAACATTGATGTAGCTGTATCTCTGTAATAAGTTGATTCTAGCTCTTCTGGGTAAATACCCAGGACTGGGATAGCTGGGTTGAATGGTATTTCCATCCCTCATTTTTTTAAGGAGTCTCCACGCTGCTTTCCAGAGTTGCTGAACCAGTTTGCAGTCCCACCAACAATGTATTAGTGTTCCTTTCTCCCCACATTCCCTCCAGTACTTGCTATTGTTTGTATTCTTCATCTTTGCCATTCTGAAGCAAGGTGAAACATTAATGTAGTTTTGATTTGCATTTCTCTGATTGCTAGTGATGTAGAACACTTTGTTATATATCTATTGGCTTTTTTAACTTCCTCTGTTGAGAAATTTAATTCCACAGTCCATTTATCGATTGGAATGTTTATGATTTTGGTGTTAAGTTTTTTGAGTTCTTTATATACTCTGGATGTTAGCCCCCTGTGACAAGAGTAGCAGGCCATAATTTTTCTCCTATTCTGTAGGTTTTCTCCTTGTCTGAGCAGAAGCTTTTTAGTGTAATGGCATCCCACTAATTCTTGGCTTTGATTCTTACTCTATGGGAATTTATTGATGAAGTAGGTTTCTGCACCAAAGTGGTAAATTATTCTCATTTTTCTTCTGATAATTGTATGGTTGATGGCTTAATTCCCAATTATTTGATTCATTTTGATTTTTGTGCAGGTGAGGAAAACATATCTAATTACAATTTTCTGCATATGACTATCCAGTATGTCCAGCACCATTTGTTGAACAGGCTGCCTTCCTCAAGCTATACTTTTGCCCCCTTTGTCAAATATAAGATGGTTAAGGATTTGTGGGTTTGTTTCAGTGACTTCTATTCTATTCCATTGGTCTTCATGACTATTTTGATACCAATTCTAATGCTGTTTTTGTTACTACAGCTCTATAGTATAATTTCATTTATTTCATTTCAGGTATTATGATATCTCCTGCTACTTTTTTTATTAGTAATGCTTTAGCTATTCTGACTTTATCATTTGAATTAATTTAAGAATTGATTTTTCTATGTCTTTGAAGAATGACGTTGGTATTTTGATGGGGACTGTGTTGAATCTTTATGGCACTTTCAGCAGAATGGCCAATTATAGTGATTCTGCCTAACCAAGAATATGGGATGCCTTAGTAACATCTCCTAAGATCTTCAATTTCTTTCTTCCATGTACAGTAGTTTTTATTGTAGTGATATTTACTTTCTTGGTTAATTACCAAGCATTTTATTCTTTTTGAGGTTATTGCAAATGGGATAGATGTCATTGTTTCTTCCTCAGCTGAATAACTGTTGTGGTATAGGAAAGCTATTGATTTGTGTGTGTTGATCTTGTGTCCTGTCACCTCACTAAATCCATTTATAAGCTCCAGAAATCTTCTGATTTTCTTTTGGGGGGGGGAAGCTGAGGGATTGGGGGGGTCTTACAGAAATAGGATATCACCAGCAAATACAGATAGTTTAACTTCCTTTTTTCCTATTCACATACCTGTGATTTCCTTTATTTGTCTGATAGCTCTGGCTAAGGTTTCGAGGACTATATTGAATAAGAGCAGTGATAGTGGACAGCCTTCTTTTGTTCCCAAGTTTAGTGGGAATGCTTTTGGCTATTCTCCATTTTGTATAATGTTGGCTGTGGGTTTATTATAAATGGCCCTTAAAAAATTAGGGTAAATTCCTTTGATCCCTATCTTCTCCAGAGTTATGAGCAAAAATTGGTATTGGATTTTATCAAAGGCCTTTTCTGTATCAATTGAGATGATCATATAATTTTTGTCTTTAATTCTGTGTTTGATTAACTGCATTTACTGGTTTGCATATGTTGAAAGAGCCTTGCAATCCTGGAATGAAGCTCACTTGATTGTGTTATATTATCTTTGTGTTTTTAGATTCAGGTTGCTAGGATTTTGTTAAGGATATTTGCATATATGTTCATCAGGGATATTGGTCTGTGGTTTTCTTTACTTTATGCATCTTTGTTGAATTTTGGTATTAGGATTATGGCTACCTCACAAAAAGTATTTTGGATTGAGGGGGCACTCCTGGGGATAATTGCAAAATCCAGAATATATGCATATTTTATACACATTTTATATTATTTTGTTAAAATCATGTAAGTTTGCTCAAAATAAAAAATTTAAAAAAAAAAAAAAGTATTTTGGAGGTTCCATCCCTTAATTTCATGGGATAACTTGATATGAAGAGCTATAAGCTCTTCTGTAAAGGTTTGGTAGAGCTTAGCTCAGAATCCATCAGGTCCACAGCTTCTCTTTTTTGGAAGGTATGTGATTGCTGTTTCAATTTCACTACCTGATATTGGTCTGTTTAGGTTTTCAATATCCTCCTGTGTCAGTTTAGGAATGTTGCATGTGTCTAGGAATTTGTCTGTGTCATCCAGATTATCCAGTTTATAGGAATATAGCTTTTCAAAACAGGTTCTTAAATTCTTTGGATTACAGGTACGTCACTAGTGATCTCTCCGTTTTCCTTTCTAGCATCACACCATTATATGATATGATAGGACACGTGATTACTTCAACATTTTTGTATTTGCTAAGATTTCCTTTTTGGACTAGGATATGGTCTATTTTGGAGATGATGCATGCACTTCTGAGAAGTAAACTCAAAATTCTGTAGATGTCAGTTAGGTCCATTTAAATTATGGAGTTGTTTAGAGTGAAGATATCTTTGTGATTTTTTACTTTGATGATCTATTGGTGGTAAAGGTGTACTGAAATTCCCCAGGATTTTGTGTTGAGATCAATAAGTGGTTTAATGTCATAGAGTATTTCTGCACATATTTGAGACCATTGGAATTTTGGGTAGAGATGTTTACTATGGTTCTATTTTATTGATGTAGTGTTCACTTTACTAAGATGCAGTGGCCTTGTCTCTACTAATTTTTTATTGAAATCTACCTTTTCGGATATAAGTATCACAACACCAGCTTACTTTCTTGGGCCATAAACCTGATCGGTTTTTGTTTTGTTGTTTTCCAACCTTTCACCTTCAACCGGTGACTACCTTTGGCTGTGAGATGCATCTCCAGGAAAGATTATATTGTTAGACTTTTTCTTTTGATACAGTCTGCTAATCTGTGTCTTTTCATTGGGGCATCAAGTCCATTCATGTTCAGTGTAAGAATAAAAATGACTGTGGTTCCCTGACATCATGATCTTTGCTGTATTTTGTGTTATCTTGGTTTTCTTTTAGTGGGTTATGCTTTTATTGACTTTCCACTATTTGTGAACTTTTGGAGTTGTTTGCTTGTTCCTCTATTTGAAGTTTGTCTTTTACTTTGTAGGGCTGGTTTTGTGTTGGTGTATGTTTCGAATTTATTATCATGCAATATATTTCTGCATCAAATTATGAAACTGTGTTTTGATGAATATAGTACTCTCAGTAATTATTTTCTGTCATGGATTGGAATGTCTTGTTCCAAGCTCTTCTTGCCTTTAGTGTCTGAGGGGAGAAATCTGCAGTGATCCTTATTGATTTGACTCTGAATGTTACTTGGTGTTTCTCTCTTGCAGCTTTTAATGCTGTTTTCTTATTTTTATTTTGTTATTCACTTGCAATATGATGTTTCCTGGTGAATTTATTTGGTTAGCTCTATTTGTTTTCCTTTATGCTTCCTGAATGTGTATGTCTGGCTCATTTCCCATATGGGGGAAATTTTCTTTAATTATCTGAGAATGTTTTGATGCCTATCATTTGTTACTCAGTGTTTCCTCTATCCCAATTCCACTGGTTTGTTCTTCTGATTTCATCCCATTCTTCTTGGAAATGCTGATCATTTTTGTTAAGTTTTTTTTTCCTTTCTGTCTTACATGTTTTCAAGAATACTCAGCCTGCCATTGTTGTCAGATGTTCCTCCAGAGCAGAAATTCTATTTTCTACTGAGTTTAATGTTATCAAAATCTTCCTTTGAGCTTTTAATTTTTTAGACTTTTTCAATTCTAAGAGTTCTGCTACATCTCTTTTCGGTATATGTATTTCTTTATTAAAATGTTCTTTCAGCTCCTGTGATTTATTTCCTTCCTTAAATCTTTTAAATCTTTGATCATTTTTGTAACCAGATGGTTGTTTACTTTTCCCTAGGTTTCCATCCAGCTCCTTATTCATGAACTGCTTGGTTGGGGAGTTGTAGGTTTGAGGAAGAGAACTATTTGCCTATTTCATTTTTGAATGTCTTTTCCTTGTCCCTTGAATTGAAGTTGCTTCTTTTTCTCTTTAGTGTATGTGTCTTCTTGTGGGATTGAATTTTTGAGTAGAGGTTTTTGACTGGTTTTGATGTATGGGTCAGTTCCAGAGTGTGGAGTCAGAGATCAGATTGCTGTCAGGTTATTTCAGTTTAGTTTGATAGGTTGGGTTTTTTTGGTTTTTTGTTTTGTTTTGTTTTGTTTTGTTTTGTTATTTGAGTATTTGCGGGGGAGGTTGTTTTGGTTTGGTTTGTTTGTTTTTTTGTTTTTCTCTTTTCCCTTACTTGGACTGGGGTACTATTTGGAAAGTTGAGTTCAACACCAGGCTCCCAAAATGGTGAATTATTATTGACCTTTACAAGTTCTAACACCTCTCTAGATAAGGAAAAATAGTTAATATATCTGCCAAAGCATGCAATAAACAGCATCGAACTGGTTATGTTCCTTCTATAGTTGTTGTAGTGTTAATTATCACCTATGGGAGAAATGGTAGGATTTGAAATTTTATACTATTGGAACTAATGATGTTAAGCTTACAGATACCTGACTGCAAAAGAAATACGATAGGAAGGTATAGAGGAGCTTGTGATTATGGAGCAAGAGCAGAGAGAGTAAAGAATCTGTAGGACAATCTGGTAAAAGAAAAAAGGAGGAGGAGAGACTGAGGTAATGATGACAAAGGAGGATGAAAAGAATAGGGTTTAGCTATTGCTGAAGAAAGGGAAGATGTGGTAGGAGAGAAATGTACTACTGGGGGGCTACACAGCATAAAAGTAAGATGTGCTGGCTGGAAGCCCAGTCCTCAGATGGTATGGTGAGTACTGATATTTACATTGAAGAAAATACTCAGAATGAAAAAGAGATTAAAGTTAGGAAAAGGCAGGAAAGAAGAAATAAAATGAAAAAGGAAAAAGTCAACTACAGAACATACAAACACACATACATACAAATTTAAATAAATAAAGAAAAGTAAATTCACTCTGTAGGGATCGAAATCCATTGACCACATATGGCTTCTGGACCTGTAGTCTGAAGTTTTGAGGTCTCTATGAGGTCTAAAGGTATAGGTCTGGAGGACTAGGCTAGGGACTAGGTCACCCTAACGGGAAATTTTCTGGGTAGAGATTGGTTCAGTCCTTAAGGGGAGGGCTCCTGTCACTCTCCCCTACAGATTTTAGATTGAGTGAGGCTCAAGTATAGTCTCAGTGCACCCTCTGCTGGTCTCAAGCAAAGTCTGTCCAAATTTCCTGTAATTTTGCCTCTGGGTAATGTGACCCACAAGGGGCTCCTGACTTGGGGAGGAAGAAGGAAGAAGGGTGCAAGTTGGAGACTCCTTCATTTCCCTGCTCCAATTCTCCTGGTTTAAGTATCTTCCAGGCCACACCAGATTCCAGATTCCACTCTTGGAGTTACCTTCAGGGACACAGGAGGCTCCAGAGATGGTGAAGAGGGCAGATCTGACTCCCTCAGATCAGGGGATCCATACACACTGGCTGCTGTGCCTTCCACTTACATTCAGCTGAGATACCACGTGCTAATCTCAAGCGCACACAATAAACATGGAAAAGCCAAGAGACTGGCTTGTCTTAGAATTTGTGGTTTTCTGTAAGGTATTCTTACCCTCAGTTTCTCAGTGTTTCATCCCACTCCTTGTCTAAAGGGTTCTGTGGCCAACACTTTATATGGCAGCTCCTGTTGAGACCTGCTGGGACCTTCCAGGACCAGCTAAGTTGGGGTGGACTGCCTCCTGTTCTGGAAATGTTCCCAAATTACCTGTTTCAAACATTTCTATATGACCAGAATTGAGCTCCAGCATGTTTGGGGGCCTCATACACTTTGTGGACCTATGGGATCCTTGTTTTTGTGATCAGTGTTCAGAGCTTAAAGCAGAAACCATGTCTCCACTGCCATTTCCCATAGTCCCCACCCTGTCATTCTTAAATAAATAGGAATAATGTTACAACAACTAAAGATAAGTATGACTCCATGCACATACCTTGTTGTTGGGATAGTCATATAATTTATCACCCAAACTGGGGCACTGTATGAGTGAAGAGACATATTAATAATTATTACATTAAGATGCAAGCACATACTAGGACTGAACCTGAAAAAAGGAAATACTCATTGTACCTCTCTTTCACATTTTTAAATCCAAAGAGAATGAATCCTCAAAACATAAGACAAATAAGGTGGAAAAGCAGAGAAATTAAAATAGTCATATACCATGAAAAAACTCTGATGCGTAACAAGTAGTCACTTTTTAAATTTGCCCAAGACCAAAACTTTTTGTGCTAATATACGTACAACTTTTGCAACAGTTTGTACGCTGAACTAATATTAACTTTAAAATAATAACACCCTAAATTTAAATTACTTCCAAAGAGCTATTCCTTGTTCATTTGATAATGAAAAAAATCTAAAATGTGATTCTTTTAAGACTGCTTCATTTTCCTAGACAAAACATCAGAGATTTTAATAGTACTTCATGTCTACCAGTTAAATTTATGATTTGGAGCCAGAGGGGGAAAAAATGCTGAGAGAACAAAATGTTTTCCCCAGTAAGTTGATAGAATTAGAGCCTTAGTGGTTATTGCATGAAATAAAATTTAAAAGGGTGTGTTATGATTCGGGGGAATTTAAGGGTTCAAATAAATATTTGCTTCCTTGCTTCTTCCCCTTCTAGCTTAGAAAAAGAGAGAGAGAGAGACTGGGGAAAAATAGAGATGTAAAGTAAAGTCTCCTCAGACTTTACTTATATAGGATTTTTATTTATAGCAAAGTACACAGATTATAATAGTTTGACCAGCAATTTTGTCAGGCATCCAACCGTAACCTGGGTGAGACAGACACATCCTTAGGCCAAGGCTGTCCTGATTGTTTCAGGCCTCCCACCCAAGGGAGGCACATGAAAACCCCAATTCAAGCACTCTGCAGCAGACAGGATGAAGAGGAGGAAAAAAAGAACAAAAATTCTCAGTTCCTCCTCTAAAACCTATCAAGTTATTCTTCCACAGAGGGAGGAATGAAGAGTGGAAAAAGAAAGTGGAACGTTTAGCTCCACAAGGTCCTTGCAAACAGAAACAAAAGCCAGGGTTATGGAGGTTCCTTCTGAGAAACTGGTGCTTAGCAAGTCCCATTTAAATATTGGAAAAATGCCTTGGACGTATCAGATCATACTAAAATGAAAGCAGCTTTTTCTTATTTTCAGTCAAATTGGAGAAATTATTTTTAAAAAGAAAGGAATGTTGAGAATAGTTGTGTATATAATTTTTATTCTTCAGCATCGTTCAGTATTGTTCTTGAAATTTCTATGTACTGTGAACATAAGAGAATAGCCGGGTGATTAAGGAAAATAATTAAATGAGAGACAAGATAAAAACTTAAAAATGTTTAAATGTGAGAACAGAGAAATTGTAAACTATAATCCCAAATCATCTAAATGTGACAGATATGAGAATAGATCACTAGAAATTCCAGAAGATGGACACTATTTGTCCAGGCTGAAAAAAATGAGAACTAGACTCAAGCTTTACTCACGTATCATCCTTATTTATAGTGAAACTCACAGGAGAGCACAGCTTTGACCAACAGTTTCACTAGAGTACAAATATTTCAGTAAGTGTAGAATAAGCTACATTTGAGAAGAATGGCTGCCACATTTATATTGATGGTATGCTGAATTCAATAATATTGAATTGATCTTGGAGTGAATAAGAATCCTATAACCCTATTTATATATTTCTAATGAATGATGGTCTAATTTCCATTTCTGGCCCTACCAAGTCTCTGTTCATGTGACTGCTGAACATCAAGGAACTGCAATGGTCCCTGAAACACAGGATACTTTCTTCAAATGTCAAAGCTACTAGTTCTTAATAATTATCATAAGGCTATAAGTAGAGTATAATTACAGTGAATGGCTTCTGTGACTTACCACACAGCCAACTATCTTACAGTGAAGTACAATTCCTGGCTGAAAGAATGTTCATAAAAGCTTGCAAGTATTCAAATTCCTATCAATATTTAGTAAATAAAATATATTTATAATCACTCTTGCCTCTAATCATAATTAAAATTGGAATGAATTTTCAATTTTCTCAATATAGCATTTTTCATAACCTTTATCATAGCTTTAATCTGTGCATTTTAATAACTATATTGGGGCTAGAGCTGTGGCTCAGTAGTACAGTAGTTGCCTTGCATGAGAGAGGACTCTGGTTTAAACCCCAGTATAACATATACAACTAAGTGTCAGAAAAACAAAATTAATGTGTCAGAAAAAAATAAACAAAATTGATCCTCTGTTTCTCTGTCTCTTAAAAAAATATGTTATGGTCACCATTTCAAAATTATTTGTATATATCAACTGATCTCAAAATTTAACCATTATTTAGTATGTACAAGAAAACTGTGACAAGTACTATATTTTAATTTATCAATAATTACTTCCATCATATATATTTCTATCTGTAACTATAAAATAATATTGGAACTGACTGCAATGACAAAAAGCAATATAAGTATTAAACTTCATTCTAGAATTTAAAATTAGCTTCCAACTTTTTAGATTAATTCTACTTTTATACAGGATTTCTTCATTCAGATGATGATATTATTTAGTCATTCTAGTATTTAAAAGACAATCTTGGGGTTGGGGATTTAGCTCAGTGGCAGAGCGCTTGCCTAGCACATGCAAGGACCTGAGTTGGTCCTCAGTCCTGAAAAAATATATATATAAAAGACAGTCTTACACTATAAAATTTATAGAATGAGTTAATCTATATAAAAATTGCAGTTATTACAACTAACTCAATAAAATATTAATTCTAAAAAATAAATAAAAAGGGTATTAGCTTAATAGAATCCTATTTTTCAGTAAAGCTCCATAAACGTCTTCACATTTTGTTATTTAAATCTCCTTCAGTTCCTGGAGGGCACTGTTCTAACAATATCCTTGATATAGAGGAAAGAGCATAACCTTATCAGTTCCTTAGATGCAATGGTTCTGATGGGTTCCATCCACAGAACACTTTTTCTCAGAAATGTTTTGACTGTGTGTATAGAAAACACATGTAAAAACAAATTGCCTAATTAATGTAATTGATAGGAAATATATATTATTCTCATACAGAGAATAAAGAGAATTATTTTCCCTTTAACAATATCAAACTTGAAAAAAATATGAAATTCTTGAACCTAGGGCTCTTAGTTACCAATATGAAATTGATAAGAAAGAGTATACTCTAAGAATTCTACTAATAGAAATTGATTTGCCAGAGTCAACCAAAAGTTATCTCCCAGAAGTTTGGACTTCACCAGACTCATCTAAAACCCTCCTTCCTCAGCTTTGCCTGTCTATATGGGCTTCCATCCATCTGGAAGGCAACTTTGATTTTTCTTAAAACTTGCCACTTTTTCAAGAACAAACATACGCTCCATATAACCCGTAAAGTGTCCTCCAGTTTCCTCATTCCACAATAAACTTTCCTCCCTGGATGCACAGAGTTCTGACCATATATTTCATCTAGACTTATCTTCTTCTCCTTTGGATTATTAGTTATACTCTCCTAGATCTTTAGATGTATGTACATGAATATAAAATTTGCATCCCAACTATACCGAAAATTCTATAAGAAAATAAGATTTTTTCCTTAGCCAGATTGACTCTAATGACAGAAAGAAGAAAAAGAGGAGCTGTATACTCTATAAAATTTCAAGATAGAAATAAACACAATTCATAAAACCATGACATTTCCTCTTATATATCTACCATCTAGTCTTTTAGGGTTAGGGTTAAGGTTAGACACTTAGATGACCAATAAATAATTGTTCACTGGCATTAATCCGTCAATGGATGCATTTTATAAGAAGACATTCTGACTTCATACTTTCCTGCAGTACATACTCAAAAGCATTCTAAGTGACTAAAGCAAATGGCTCAAGCAAACTGCCATGGCTCACCGTAATAGTCTTGTCATCTGGAAATCTCTATTTTACTTTTCTGTACAAAATCTGTTACATTCTTTTAATCTTGGGCCAATAAATTATTCACTATATCTAATATGTAAAATCTCAAAGCATTTTCAGGTGGTTGTTGGAATCAATAACCTATAAAAAAATTGGCACAGATATTTACGTTAATGTGTTTCTCTTCTCCTTTAGAACAAAAATTCTACGTAGAAATACAGGTTAGAATGCATCATTTTGAATTCAGGTTTAAACTGATAAAATACATACTGTTATTTTAGGTCCCAAGTTATACAGTGCAAGCATACATGGGTCAATAAGTTTTGAAATTTTCTAGGTCTGAAATATTTACTCTAATCCCATTCTTTCAAATAGACAATGCCATTCATAAAGAAAGTAGGACAAAGTCCTTCCTGAAATAATGTGCTCACAACTCAAAGTCCTGTACATTCTAATGAACCTTCACTAATGACTGCCTTTTTTAAGCATAAGAAATTATATACTAAAGTAAGATTGATTGTTCCCAGCCTTTTCTGAATATTTAAGATAGGTTAAGACAAATAGAAAAAATAACATCCATTCCTAGATTTTAATAGGATCAATTCTTTTAGTTCATGTTGGTATGTTAGGGAAGATTGTAAAAACTTCTTTCCACTTGCTCTGAACTCTCAACAGAAAATTGAAACAACAAATTTTATAGCAGAGTGGTAACCACGACCAAATGGTGTATTTCATGCATTTCAGAGAAGCAATATGGAATAGTGTGATTAAAATGGGTCTCTAATGCCAAAGTTTCTGAGTTGAAGTACCAATTTTGCCTGTCTTTAGCACAGTAAACAATGTATAATTTACTAACTGTATTTCAATTTCCCTATATATAAAATGGGAATAACAGTAGAACCTACCTCACAGCTCTGTTTGAAGGAGGAAATCCATGTAAAGCACTTGGAATAGTGCCTGGTATACAGTGAAGACTTGATAAGCATAAACTAAATATAAATTTCCTATAAATAAAAGTTTTTATATTTTGATTTATAAAATGATATGGTGATTGCTTTCAGTAACTAAACCAGAAAAATGGAGTGCTTTTTTAAAATTTAAAGATACAAGTCATTCTCTCTCAAAGTTTAAATACTTTGTGTTCAAGGTAGACTTTGATGTAGAACTAAACAAAGAGAAGAGCAAATTAACAATGAATTTCATGAAAACTAAATACGTAGCTCAGCAGAAAATATTCCTGATGTTGTCTAAATGCCTTGCTATTGATATCCTGTTTGTCAAACTAGCCAGTGACCTGAATTAAGTCCAGCTGTTCAGACCACACGCACCTTTCTTTCAAGTCTTCCTGGCACCAGGGATCTGATTCCTGGGTACTGCCTGCCTTTCCAAGTGCTCCTTGAAAAAATATGACAAGGAAAGTTCTTCACCCATGAACAAGCTTTTCTACTAGTCTTGGTTCTTTGTCTAAACAAGAAAGTAGTTTTTCAAGGATTAAACTTTACTTGTTGTATCTCTCATAACACCAAGTACAACGTCAACAGCCTTTTCATTATAAAAAGAACTCTAATTTAAAGAATATTGTTTAAGGATGTGTTCCACAACATAGGACCCAGAAGACAGGCAAGGGATGTGGGGAGAGGATATTGAACAAGTTGTACTACTGATTTATGTGTATTGGGAATATGTGACAACTAATCCCATCATTACATAAAACTATAATGCACTAATAAAAAATAAATTGAAAAAAAGAATGTGTTCCATTCATGACATCCATTAATCTTAAATTAAAATGTGTATTTTGGCAGCTTCATTTTTTTCTCAGCTTTAAATGAGCTATTACTTTAATCATAGGGATTTGCAAAACAGTCTGGTTTTTCTTAATTGATTTCTACTTAAGTTACTTAAGATAGACACACTCTCAGTAGAAGCAAAAGAGATATACTGAGCAGCTATTAATTTCCAGTTAGTACCATACAGAATTTTTAATTGAGGTGGAATTCGTCAGCCACTGTAGCTCAATTTTTTTGTACAAAAACATGTGGGTGTATGACTGGCATGCCTGTCCAATGAATGTAGTAATTTTTCAGTACCTGTCAACTTGAAGACAATGCTTCACCCCAGTGTTTTCTTTCACTGAACTCCAGAGGAAATTCAGCAAGATTAAGAGAGACACAATGCAACTATATAGAAGAAACTGGCTTTCCTCTTTGACACATTCTATACACAATAGTGACATCTGCTGGTTGACTGGAACTTTAGTGTTGGGACCTACACATTCAAACCATGCTGTTTCTTCTCTGGTAACTCACCAAAACACGCTTCTGTTTGCCTAAAATGCTGTTTGAAATATTTGTGAATTAGTGGCATTTCATCTTTGAATATACTCAATCAAAGTCCCAATTTAATTTTTTAAAATATAAAACATAATAGAAGAGCTTAAAGGAGCAGATAACTTTTTAATTTTCTTCTTCAAAACAGATTCAGGACACAGGATAACTGATGAAATTAACCTGACCTTAAAAACACACTCAACACAATTGACAAGACTGCTATTAAAAATCTGCTATGTTACTGCCCTTTTCGAGAAAGTTCAATCAATGGGAATCAAATACAATAACACAGAAAAGTTCAACAAGATGGCCTTTTGGGATTATTTCAAGTGAAAGGTGAAAGAGATTTGAGAAATCTGAGAGAAGGAAGGAAGGGCCTAGAGACGGTGACACTTCTTTCCTATCACTTTCTCCATAAGAGTGAGTCTATCCTTGTGCAGGGTCCCCTGAGGATGCTCTAAAGGGACTCCCCTTTGTACTAAACTCATTTCAATGATGCAACCCTCTCCTAATGCAAGCAGCCAAACCAGAACAGCACTGGATCCAGAGTGGTTCCAGGGCTTGTAACCTCAAGAGACAGAAAATCTCCATTGTTTTCATGAAGATTGAGCCAGGTGTTGGTCAGCTAAATGTAAAATCGTTATATTAAGACTCTTTCCCCAGGCAATAGCTCAAGGGTGTCTTCACCTGTGAAATTACACAGGTTGTAGTTTTAATTGTAGATCAAATAGAATTTGTGGCCAAACATCACATATATACAAGAAGATATTATAGAGTCATGAACATATTTTCAACGAATAACATGGCCTTACCATAAGTAAAACAAAAGCCTACAGAAATATACATAGATGTAAACAGCCACATATACTCATCATAAATCAGTTACCTATACCAATACCAGAAAATTCTAACCAAATACTGAAACATACTTAACTTCATATCAGCAATTATTTGTAATAATGTTCAGTATAAAAGTAACAGAAATTGAATTAACACTGGTCTATCAGTGATGAATGCAATGAACCAATGGGTATCATAAGTACCAATCACACATTTTTAAAGTGAATTTAATCTTACAAAGAAAAAAATATTTAGCTCAGGATGATCTAAAGTTATTTAAATAGCAATAAATCAGAGAAAATTATTACTATAATTATACTAATGACATTTATCCTATTATCTGGATTGGTTAGTATCTCTCTTTGTAATGATAGCTCTTCACAATCTTGTTACCATAAGTCTAAATTTATATTAGTGAAGAGCAGACTATGAACATTTTTTTTAAAGAGGGAGGGACAGTGAGAGAGACAGAGAAAGAGAGAAATAACTTTATTTAGTTTTTCACATGGCCTTAGTTGCTCCAACACTCAGTTGTGTACATGGTGCTGGGGTTTGAACCCGGGTCCTCGTGCTTGCTAGGCAAGCACCGAACCCGCTGAGCCACCGCTCCAGCCCCGACTATGAACATTTTTAATGTCAGGAAATATATTAAAGAATACAGGTCACATTCCTTTTAGCATTTATACATTAAGGTATTTATGTTTTCTGAAATTTCAAATCATATTTGGCCAAAAATGTAATAATAATATGCACTTATCTTTCAAAAGATGCATTAAACATATGATTAATAAGAATTAACTATTAGTCAGAATTTTGTACTAAATATATTAATACATTCCTTAATTCATAAAAAAATATTATATTGTTAGGTGGTATTATGGTTCAGTGGTGCAGTATCTGCCCTGCACAACAAAAAGGATAAAAAGAAAAAACTCTTCCTTTTTCCTTCTTTCTTTCTCTCTCCCTCCCCCATTGCTTACCAAATTATAAAAGCTAAGCTGGTTGTTTCTGGCACTGCTGTTGCTTTATGACTCAGAATTTTCATTTCATTTTAAAAAATATGTTCTCCTATAACCAAACCCCATAACATAGGTATGCCTACACAGATATTTTTCAAAAAGAAAAATTTAAATGTCTTTCAAGTACACCATAGTAAAATAAACAAATTACGAAGGTATAGGTCATTAACTGCTTGACAATGATATATCATTACTTTTCATGTAAGAAACAAAAGACATGAAATGAATTTTGCCTTTAAGTACAATGTACATAATCTATTAGTAACTTTATTCAAAAGTAGGTAAATAAAATTCTAATATTGACTTACTGCTTATAAAATTTATAAGACAGTGGATCAATGGAAGCTGCAACATTCCATTCATTTGTACCAACTCTAAACAGTTGTATTAACCAATGTAAGTTTCAAATAATCCAATATCAAGAAAACTAATCAATTTACATGATTACCAAAAATTCCATTCTAAGATAATTTCTATATAATAAAGTACATAGAGCATATAAAGTATATTTCAAAACATAAAGGTTTTGATATAACTATTACATCAGGAGATTGTCTACTTCCAAAATGAAAAATAACTGCAAATATTTTTAAAGAGAGAGAGTCAATTCTTTTTTTTTTCAGCTGACTTTTGTTTTTGCTTTATTTGGTTCTGTATGTGGTGCTGGACATCCAAATCAGGTCCTTGTGCATACCAGGCAAGTGCTCCACAGCTGAGCCACCTTGTCAGTCCAATAAGTGTGATTTTTAGAGGTTTTTATTCCTCCCACATTCTTAGCTATTCCAACAAAAATGGCAATGGGATTTTATTTTGCTTTATTTCAATTTGGGTAATCTCTAGATCTTTAAGAGAATATTTACTAAAACACAACACATATACAGAAAGTGTACAAATCGTAAGTGTATAACTGATTTAGCCATACCTCATAAGTCTTAAAAACTTCATAACTCTTCTGTTTAATAATTATATATTTTTAAAGAGAGGAGGGAGAGAGAGAGAGAGAATGAGAATGGATCAATTTTATTTATTTTTTCATCTAGTTTTTGTTTCATCTAGTTTTTATACTTAGTTGTATATGTGGTACAGGGGCTCAAACTCAGGTCCTCGCACATGCCAGGCAAGCATGACACCACTGAGCCACTGCTCCAGCCAATAACTCTGCTTTGTTTTTTTAATTGAGAAATTTATTTGTTGAACAATCATACAAAATAACTCTGCTTTTTAAAGCAAGAATAATTTAGAAACATTAGTCCTCAGGAGATGGTATACCTATAATTGATATGTAGGATGCATTGATCTTTCCTTTATGACCTAGTTTGTTGTTGATTTTTATAAAGACCACAGATGTACTTATAAAGAATAGTTATCTCCTTTCTGCTGAATATAAATATCTCCATAAGCAAAATCATACTAAAATATTATTTAAATATTTTTGCTATTTCATTCTTAGTATCAAATTCTGAGAGGAATATGTTAAAATCTTCAGCTACATCTATGTATAGTTCTGTAGGCTTTTGCTTTACTTATGGTAAGGCCATATTGTTGGTTGAAAATACATTTCATGACTACATAATATCTCTTTGTATATATGTGATATTTGGCCACAAATTCTATTTGATCTGCAATTAAAATTACAACCTGTGTTTTCTTGATTCAGATTTCTTATTTATTTTCAAATTCTATTCATGATTTTAAAGTCAGTATATTTCTGGAAAATTTTTAAAATCAAATCTGAGATTTCTTCTTGTTAGTGAGGTCTGGATTTGAGCAAATGAGACTGATAAACAAGGAACTGAAGCAGACCAGTGGGCACTCCCTATCATATTTTTTGTGTGCTTTCCCTTGAATTAGTCACAAGTAGCATACATATTTATTTATTCCTCCATCACTATAATATTCCTTAATTTCACTAACCTTTCTTGAAAATACGGATACAGCACAGTAAGGGTATCAAGAGTAGTATGCTATTTGAGTATGTATGTTCGTAAAATCTTTTTGATTTTGTTTAGTTTTGGTGGGTTTTGGGGGGGTTGTTTTTTATTTTTAATTACTAGCTCTTAGTAAAATTCAATCCCAGGAGTGGATAATGGCTGAAAGAAAGGGTATTTTACTATGGGAAAAACTGAAAACAGACATACCAAGAAGGGGAAAATGAAAACAAAATTAAAATCTCAACAGTCCAGGGGATACCAGTAGGATATCACTCCTGAAACACAAAAATCTGAACCTTGGTATTACGTTTAGAAGCATACATCAAACTATGCTCTCTAATCAAATAAATTTAAAAAACAAAGCTGTTGCTCTTATCTATGCTATATATAAGATAAAAACTGAATCATTATGCTTTTATCATCACAGTCCTTTTATTAAATGAATTTGGGAATATAAACTCAGTCTTTTATTGCTATTACCTCTTAAAGTGCTTTCTTACTTTTTGTAATAGTTTCTAGAATATGCATTTAATTCTCTGACAACATTTGGACTTCAAAATTTCACTTGCCGCTAGTCCTTTCATGTCATAATTTATGTCTTTAGTTTGCAATTTTGATCCTCTACTTCTTGCCTGAATTCTTTCTTTATCCCTTAGCTAAAGCCATGGACATGGTCACAGAAATCTCCCAGCTATTCTTCAAGCATTTCTTCTGTTTTGGTTGAGAGGAAAGAGCTTTTTATCATGTTTCTTAAGCCATCCTCGTCAATTTAAAGAACAGGAGATTACCCTTTTCTTTCTTTCTTATAGTAAATTTTTTCTCCCACCACTGCTCATACGGACTTCACATTGTCTTTATCGGTATTCCAGACAGAGCTGGGAAGGTAAATTAACTCTTCATTATACCACCATCCGAAACTGGAAATTTAATACTTCCAATTATTATTATCACAAAATTCGAATTTCAAATTTAACTCATAACTACTATCTAACTATACAACTACTATCCAACTACCCAAATCTAACACCTTAATACATGAAGGACCCCTGAAATTACCTCATATTTTTTAATCTGGTATTTAACCTGGAGGCGCTTAACCACTGAGCCATATCCCCAGTCTGTTTTTCATTTTTAATTTTGAGACAGGGTCTCACTGAGTTGCTCAAGACCTTACTAAATTTCTGAGGCTGGCTTTGAACTTGCCATCTTCCTGTCTCAGCCTGCCAAAATGCTGGGATTACAGGCGTGCACCACTGTGCAAGACAATCCCCGCATTTTTAAAAGATGGATCCATAACAAAATAATGCAATGTTTTAAAGAAATGGACACTTTTTTAAATCTCAGTCACCTCTCAGATACAGTTTTTCAATCTATGTCTTCTATTTTTTTAGCTATTAAGCCTAAAATAAAAGTCTTATAAATATTTTATGTATGAAAAAGAAATATATTAATCATGTAAGAAATGCCAGAACTATGCCTAAATGATTAGTTATCTTTATAAATGCAACGTATTTCTATTCTTGTTCCCAAGTAAATGAGTGTATGTTGCCAAAAGTAAATGAGTATTTCTGAAAGTGTTGACTTATTTTAAAAGATTAAGAAATGAGCCAAGGGCAATAAAAAGAACAAATTTGTTCACATACCCATATCGGTTTTTAAAGAACCAAAGACTCTTAGAGGTTTGAAAGAATGTTAGATCTCACTACATCCTTCCTCTGAACCTTTTTTTACTAGTCCCACCTTGGTACCTGTCTCAAATTATTTATTCCATTATATTTTTTACATGATCCTCTAGAATGTGTTTCTCAAGCAACAATGTGTTTATGTTTTGCAATAATGATGCAAGACACAATATTTATATAATAACATCTGTCTTGCACATAGAGCTGGGTAAATACTTGTTAAAAGACTAGCTGAATATGGGCATCCACCATAAAAAAAAAATCTAGGCATTTCATCACTCCGAAAACTTTCTATAAAGTGAATTCTTCAGTCTTCAACAAATGTTTTGTACTTGAATAGCTGTAACGTTTCACACATTTTTCCAACCCCCATACTGAAATTTAACTGTCTTCAAATTTTAGCCTCAATTTTCCAGCATTGTTGACCCTTCCCCCCCTGCCTACCTTGTCTCCAGATTCCAATAGAAAAAGGGGCTCCTCCAGGAATGCTAGATGGCTTTTGTACTGGGAACTACACCAGAAGCCTCTCCACCCCAAATCTGAGCGAATCAACCCTGAATTATCTGAGAAAATGTAGTGATCTGTCCAAGCCAGTTGTTGTGCAAGATAATGCTGAGTCTCCACAGGACCCCACCCCAACATCCCTCTTTTCTTCTAGCCCTGCAACTGGATTAAGTCCTAGTAGGTCCCTAAAGGTGAGACAGAAAGCATGACTAGTGAGAAGGGGTGCAGAACTCCAAAAGACTTGAGTTTTCAAATATGCACATAGAAATGTGGGGAACCTGTATGCAAAAGGATTCAAAGGGTATGGGATAACAATGGGAATCTTTTAATCTGCGTTTAATGTTGCAGCTCAGGAAACCAGAAAGGGCTCCAACAGCTGGTTGGTTGTATGAACCATGGTCCAAAATTACTGACCCACAGTGAGGGAATTGAAATGCCAGACATGTCTTGATTTAATGTGAATAAGAAATTTAAAAGCTTCAGGTAATTAAAATGTTAGAGTAGATTTCTTGCTTAACGCATGCTCACTTATAGTTACACTGGAGGGTCCCGAAGACACACTTTTCACTAATAAATTTCTAAGGCAAGCCCAAGCATCCTTGAAGAGCTCTATAATATCTCTTCTTTGTTGGCCAGACCTTACCTTGAGAACTGCAGTCACTGACTTGGGAAACCTGAATACATCAGAAGTAACTAGAGCTCTGGTGTCAGGAGCCGAGGGGCAGCATTCAATCACCAAAGGCAAGGTAACAACTTTAGAGATGATTCAAACCAGAAGTCCAAATATTTTAGCTCACACAGAACCATGCAATTAACTTTTGATCATGGTGTTCTTGGAAGAAAAGTAGTCTACTAAATTCTTATTTATATAAGCAAAAAAATTCCAGGTGAAGTCAAAAAGAAAAAGAGAGAAAGAAGAAAAAGAGCTAACTTGAGTCATAAAGGAAGAGTCATGGGGGTGGAGCGGTAGCTCAGAGGTTACAGCACTTATCTGTCATGGGCAAGGACATGGGTTTGACCCCAGCACCACATACATCACGAAGGGTTGGAGCAATGAAAACCACATGAAAAACTAAATAAAATTGATCCTTCCTCTAACTGCCCCTTTCTCTTTCTAAAAAATAAAAAAAAAAAGACAGAGTCATGGCTCCTCAATCAATTCCCAGATTCAAATCAGTTTACAGATTCATAACTCCTTGAATGAAAAAGAGGCCTGGACCCCTTGAGGAAAGAGCCCGGAACACTGCCAAAATTTTATACTATTAATCTTTCTCTCAGCCTTCTGCAAAGTGACTTATGGAAATTAACCACAGTAACTTGAGGAACTGAAGAAAAAAATAAGGCCCTTCAGGAGGTATTACACACTGACTCTGAACTGACAGTAACTCCAAGATACCCAAACCATCACTGTGGCCCACCAGTCAGAGTAGACTTTGAGGAGGTGTGGTGATCTATGAAGTTTTAGTTCAGGGCCATCTTTCAGTAGGCCCAGAACCCATTCTGTGGTTATTTCTCCAGTTCTGAAATGCAAAATTAGAACAGACACAGAACTTGACAGAGTCCCCAAATGCTATCATATCAATTATTTGAAAAAATAATGATCATATTTTCTCAACAGTTTATTTTTCTCTTAGGTATATATTCTTACTCCTTTTTATATTTCTTTCAAATGCAACAATTCCTAGGATCTTCATCATACCTATCACTGTACCAAATTTTTGAATACATGGCTAATATTGAAATCTTATTCACCAGAAATCCCATAATGATTTTTTCACATATATTACCATCAACAGCCCAATTCTCAAGTTTCACTAAAGCAAATCATTTGGGCCCAAATAATGAAATTTTTATATACTGCTGTTAAATTTTATCTTCTTCTTTCTGACCTGCACTAAAAGCTATCAAGATCTTTTTTTGAATCATAAGTAATTCAATAGGCAAACATTTATTGATGGCCTATTCTGAGTCAGGCCTGGTAATGGGGCTGTAAAGATAAACAAGACAGTCTTTGACCTCCAGTTGTTCAGTCTAGTGAGGGACACAAAAAGTAAATAATATAAATAAGGAATGTGATAAGTATTGTAGGAGTGTCAAGTAGAAAAAAATAAGTGGAGCTGCTGAGACAGATGGAAAAGAAGATCAACGCTGAGCACAGCCTCAAGCTGCTGCTGCAAAGAAGAGCAGGCTGAGCATGAGAGATGAGAGAAATGAGCAGAAGAGAAGGGAAAGGAAGAAGGAGGGGGAGAGCAGACTAGTGGAGGAGGGCAGAGGAGAGCACAGAAAAGAAAGACTGAGGACCAGGGGAAGAGTCTGAAGGCTCAAAAACTACTAATAGTCCATTAAGTTTTAAAATTATAAAAATGAATAATTTCTAGGTAAATTGATAAATGTGGTAAATTAAAAACAGGCAATTTGGTGAATTAATATTTTGACAAGTTTTGTTAAATTAATCTGGGGCCCACTTAGTCATTAAATGAAAGAACAGATGAAAAGATGTGTTGTCTAGAGAAAGTGGTATTTTCAAAGATAGCTGAAAAATTATCTCACATCTCCTGTGCCCTTCTACAATGTGACCTTGCCTTCACGGAGGAGCAAAGCTTATTTTTACTCTTCCTCTGTCTTGTGACTACTTTTACCAATAGAATATAATAGAAAAGATGCTGAGTCACTTGCAAGAATAACACTTATCTGCCCTTTTTTTTTTTTTTCTTGCCTCTTGAAAAGCTGGTGTTCAGAACACTTGATCTCAAAACTCAGATGGCAAGTTACCTGGAGGGGTCACTTGTAGGTGTTCCACTTAATAACCCCAGCTGAGCATCAACTCTCACCCATTTGTCTAAAGCATTTTCAATATCTAGCTCCATTAAACTTTCAAATGACTTCAACCTAATACAAAATCTAGCTGGCACTCTAAGACGGTCCAGGTAAAAGTGCTCAACTGAACCCATCAACACACAGGAACCTGAGTGATAATACTACATCATTTTAAAACATTAAATAGTGGATTCATATGTCAGACGTTGTCTTAGTCTGTTGGGGCTGCTATAACAGTATCACAGGCTAAGTAGCTTCAACAACAGAAATGTGTCTCATAATTTGGGAGTCTGGAAAATCTGAGATCAGGGTATCATCATGTTTGGTTTTGGTGAGGCTCTTTTCCTAGTTTTCAGGCAGCAATTTTCTCCTTGTACCTTCACATGGCAGACAGCAAAGAGGGATTCTGTTTCTCCTCCTCTTAATATGAAGTCATTAACTCCATTTGTGAGGACCCAAGTTTCATGACCTAGTTACCTCCTCCCAAAGGCCATCTCACTGGAAATTAAGCATTGATTTAACATATGAGCTTCGTAGGGGACACAAACATTCAATGCCTATATACATCAACAGTTAACTTGGACAGCATGGTTGAAGAAGATAAGAGGGGCTCACCAACTGGTAACTGAGTGTATTTGAACTACAGTAGAATTAACTAAACTACAGAGTGGTGACGTTAATAAGTTCTGATAGTAGAAGAGTAGATACCCTATTCTCAAAGTGCAGTAGTGCTCTGGCTATTTATTTCTACACCACTAAAATTTCCAACTTACAAAACTAAGCAGGAATCCCATTAACCAAATAGAATTAAAAGAGGATCCATATATTTAGCCAAAAAATATAATAAACAATTTTTAATATATCAAGTTTTAGCAACTTATGATATATTCATACACAGACAATAAATGATTTCTCATAAATATGAATTTAGAACTTGTGAAAGACAAATGAGCTATATATAGAAGCATCATTGACATATAGATGGCCTTGTGAACTGGTGATACCAAAAAAGTTCCATGAAGAACACCAATAATTAAAAGTGGACAGAGGGGCTGGGAGGATAGCTGATGTTAGAGCGTTCACACACTGTGCATAAGGCCCTGGGTTCATCCCCAACACCCCCCCTCCAACACACACACACACACACACACACACACACACACAGAGGTGTGGGGAGGAAAGTTACTTTTTGACAAAATTCTACTAAGCTTTTCACTTTCAAACTCAGGTCACTTGGTCTTGTTGCTAAAAATGGAGAAAAGAAATAAACACCATTTTTAAATACAACAACATGGTGTGGATTTTAGAATTTTGGTAGCAAATAGGTGATGTCGCATATGACTGAATTCAGACTAAAATTGAGAGATGATGCATTATTTTGTCATCCCTGAACTGATTAGAATGTGCATTCAGTAAGCAATATGTTTGTATCTAGAATTTCCCCCAGCAAAGAAGGATGAAATCCCAAACTAAAACAATCTATGTGGCCTATAAAATATTAGAAAATGAATTTCATTCCACCAATGTTTATAAATCATTGGCAGTTATCTTATTTTTACAACATATGTAGTCTCTATCCAAAGCTCACAAATCAATATGCAAATTCAAACTGTTTGAAATTAAAATTGTATAGTATATATTTTCATGAAAAAATCCTGATGAACACTAATTTAAGGAAAGTGAAAATGTTTGTTCCAAGTATAAACACAAATAATACAATCAAAGTATTCTTCATGAATATATAATCGGGCTTTCCTCTGAATTTAATCTTTCATTATCCTAAAGGCATAGAGCTACGTTTATCATAAGCAATGCAGTCAAGAGTGGACAGCTAAATGGCAGCAAGGTAGGTGAAGATATTCAGAAAACAATGCCACCATATCCCAGACCTCCATGGAGTCCATGTCCCACTTCAGTTACACTGGGCATGTTGACTTGCATTAGCCTTTGGAATGTAAGCAAGATTGACAGAGAATCTGTTTTAAACCCAAGATTTAAGAAACTTTCACTCACTTTAGGACTTTTCCACCTCTGCTATTAAAAAAGAATGGCCAATTCCCTCCACCATGGCCCAGAATAAGACATTTAGAACAGAGTGTCCCTGTTGGTTTACACATTTGCATTGAGAAGTAACACGACCAGCTCAATGATTACACAGAGTTTTGTGAGAATAAAGCATTCCTTTAAAGCCTCAAGCTTATGGCAATGCTGTTTTACTAACCTGACTGCAATGGGTAGCTCAGAAAAAGTAACATTTCTTACATCACTATGTAATTTGTAAGAAGTGGGAAAAAATAAAAGTATATCATATTTTTAATGTGATTAGATCTCATCTGTAATAAAGGAAAAAGTATTATCTACTGGATTAATTATATAATTAATATGAAGTTAAAATGAACTAATTTATGAATGACTTACATCTATATTTATAAGCAAAGTAAAATCATGAAAATTTTATAACTGGTCATGAGCAATAAACATTCAAAAATTATAAATTTATATATTAATCAGATTGACCTCTCTAAAGAAAATAGTCATAAATACATACCAAAGTAGCACTTGTAAAAGAAATAATGTATTGTTCTGAGCTCTCTAAATGTAAAACATGTCCTATTAAGATAATGAAAGTGTTTAACTTGACCTGATAATTTGACTTTCATATTAAATTAACTATTATTTTACATAGCACAAAAGTCATGAAAATCAATCAGGAATTTAAAAATTCTCACTAAAACAAAGATGAATTCAATGTCTCACATGAGTAAACAACTTATTGCTATGGTTTGAGTGGGTCCCCCAAAACAGCATATATTATGGTTTGAATGTGAGGTGTACCCCAAAAGCTCATATGAGACAATCCAGGACAGCTGAAGCAAAATGAATGATTGGGTTGTAGCAGCTTTAATTCAATCAGTGAGTTGATGATAGGCATTAATTGGTAACTTTAGGCAGGTAGGGTATGGCTGGAGGAGGGGGAGCATTGGTGGTGTGCCTTTGGGGTATATATTTTTTATTTGGTGTGGAGTTTTGCTAGCCCTCTGCTCCTGAATCCATGCCTTCCACCATGATGTTCAGCCTCACCTCAAACCCCAAGGAACACAGGTGTCCTTCTATGGACTAAGACCTCTGAAACCATGAGCCCCTACATAAGTATTTCCTCTTAAAATTGTTCTTGTCAGATCCTTTAGTCATAGCTTCAAAAAAAGAAAGCTCACTAAAACAACACGTGTTGGAAACTTTATCCCCAATGCAAAATTGTTGGAAGGACTGCCCAACAGTAGGTGGTTAGGCCATGACAGGTCCACTCTCAGAAATGGACTAATTTCCTTAGTGCAGGTGTGGTTCCACTACCATATGAGTGGATTCCCTATAAAATGATAAGTTTGGTTCCCTTTTCTCTCTCACTGTATTGCATTCTCTCATCCTATTGGTTTCCAGTATGTGCTGATGCAGCAAGAAGCCTGTTACTAGATGTCAGCTCCTCCATCCTGGACTTTCTAGTCATAATCATAAGCTAATCAACATCTGTGATAGCAGCACAAATAAAATTGATACTCATCTTTCTCCACATCTCACAATGCACTTCCTAATATTTGTCAGGAGAAAAGAAACATCTTTCTAAATAAAATCTATATTTATTTCTAAATGCAGATGTACTTAATTATCCCATATTTCTTATACAATAAAAAAATAAGATCTGCCTACTTTAGCATCTCAGGAAGAAAAAGGTTGTCTATCTTTCCATAATTACCATTTTGTCATATTTTATTCTTGAAAACCAATTTTGGAAGATTAGGATAGCAAAAACAAATTCATGATCAAGTATTAAGAAACAAAACAGTATAATTTTTAACACTTTGAAAAATAAGTCTGAATAAAAGCAAACCCAAATGAGATTGTTGCAGATTAAGCAATATAACATCAAGATGCTTAAACCAACCTGAAAGAAAAAGTGTGAAGCAAGAAAAATGCAGAAGTGAAATATAATTAATAAGAAATGAATATGCTAGAATTAGATTAGTTTTGTAAAGAAAAGTGAATAAAAAGGATATACTATTAGCCCATCCAAAATCAGCTTATTTGTATAGATACAAATCAGAAGAGATCTAATGCTATGGTAATTACTAACACCAAAAGTTATTTTTCATTTAAATGCTGAAACTGTCATTAAGAGGACACTAAATCTCTATATTCTTAGTTTTCACAAGGTACCTTTCTGAATATAGCATCAAATAAATATTTTGCACTGGAATAAATTGGTTCACAATATTGTGATATGCAATGAGCAACATTTAGCATATCAGCTCAGACCAGGAGAGATGAGTACTGTTGTCCAAAGCATTTTGTAGATTGAGTAGAAACTAGAGCAAATGATTGAAGAATGAGGATGAATCATGTTATACATTTTAATAAAATGTATAATCCTTAAGCTAAAATACCATTAAAATATTTTGAATAAGGGAATGAATTACAATTTAAAGTCATAATAAAAATGTATGACAATTTAACATTCTAACTATCCAAAAATAGCTATTTAGAATAAAATAATGTAAAATATTATCTCCATTTAGTAACAATCTATATAATCTAGAAGACAAATTTTAAAGCATCATTTGCAATAAGGTAAAAAGGATTACTAAATCTAAAAACATATTTATAATCTCTGCAAGAAAATGTAAAATAAAAATTAAAGCAACATGGTCTTCATGAATAGGACTACCTACTATTATAAGGTTGGCAGTTTTATCCCTACTGTACAATAAAACTCCTATCTGAATCCTAATGGATATTTTCCCTTGAAATTGATAAAATGATTTTAAGTTTATGTACATGCAAAAAGCCAAGTATAGGAAAAAATTTTTTAAAAAAAGAGTTTGGGAGAGTAATTTCTTTGCTAAAATTTGGTCATTTTTAAAGCCAGAAAAATCATGACACTATAACAGTTGCTCAGGTTTAGACAAATTGACAAAGGATCCAAAAGTAGATACATGCATGTATTAAACTAAGATATACAAACGAAAGTTTACCAGTTTAGTAGAAAAAAGAGCATCTATCTATTAAATGAACACAGCTACAAGTAGTTATCTAAATAAGAAAAAAAAGAAAATTGCATACCTTAGATCATTAAAAACCTCAAATAATCAACAGCTTACATATAAAAAATAAAACTTTAAAATTATTAGCAAAGATATAAATTTCTCTCCAATAGATAATACCTACAAACTTCATGGAATTCAAAATGTAGAACTCAGCCTAGTAGGGAGATAAAAAGGGGGATCTTGTTGAGAAGGGAATAAGTAAGCATTAGTTTATTTGTTAATGCAGAAAACCTTTTACTGTTAAGTGGTATATACACATTTTTCTATATATGATGCATTTAAAAATAAAAAATGCATATGCATTAAGTCTTTAATTTTTTCCCTATTTATTACCCTAAAAATAAATTTAGGATTCTTTGATGTAAAAAAGTGAACATGACCCAGCCCTTGACGAACTATTCACCTGTATCTAATTCTGTATTTATTCAACCTCAATGCACTGCAGTTATGCACAAATAATTTCTGTTCCTGTAACATTACAAACTAATTCTCAGCTTTCCACTTTCTCTTCCCTCTGCTTGCAACTCTTTCCTCCAGATCTTTCTAAGAGTGGCTTATTGTCACTACCCAGAACTCAGTTTAAACATCATCCTCTGATCAGAAAGACCCTGGATACACATAGGAAAAGAAGAAGTCAAACTATCTCTATTTGCTAATGATATAATTCTATATCTAGAAGACCCCCCAAAAAAAAACTCCACCAAAGACTTCTAGAGCTTATAAATGAATTTAGCATAGTTTCAGGATACAAGATCAGCACCCATAAATCTTTTCTATACTCTAGCAGTGACTTGGCTGGGAAGAAGTCAGGAAACCCATCCCATTCACAATAACCTCAAAAAAAAAAAAACTTGGTAATTAATCTAACCAAGGAAGTAAAAGACCTCTATAATAAAAATTATAGAACACCAAAGAAACACATTGAAGAAGACATGAGAATATGGAAAGGCATCCCATGTTCTTGGATAGATAGAATTAATACAGTCAAAATGGCCATTCCACCAAAAGCACCATACAGACTCAATGCAAACCCCATCAAGATACCAATGACATAAATATAGAGAAATCAATTCTCAGATTCTTAGATTTATTTTAAAGAATAAGAGTCCCAGAATACCCAAAGAAATACTAATCAAGAAAAGTGAGGCAGGAAATTTCACAATACCTGACCTGAAATTATACTTTAGAGTTGTAGTAACAAAAACAGCATGGTATTGGTATCAAAAACAAAAAAAAAAAGACACATCAGTCGATGGAAAAGAAGTCACAGAGATAAAATCACAAATCTATAACCATCTTATATTTGACAAAGGTGGCAAAAATATATCTTGAAGAACAGACAGCCTTTTCAACAAATAATGCTGGGAGAACTGCATAACCATTTGTAGAAAAATGAAATTAGATCCTTATCTCTGTACCTACACAAAAAATCAAACAGAAATGGATCAAAGACTTAGGAATTAAACAAGTTACCCTACAACTGTTAGAAGAAAAATGTAGGCTCAACACCCCATCATATAGGAGCTGGCACTGACTTCCTTGACAAGAACCCCATCGTGCAAAAAATAAAACCAAATATCAATAAGTGGGATGCCATTAAACTAAAAAGCTTCTGCAAAGCTAAAGAATCAATTAAGAATGGGAAGAGTGAGCCTACAGAATGGGAGAAAATCATGGCCACCTACTCCTCTGACAGAAGACTAATATCCTGATTATACAAAGAACTCAAAAACCTTGACACAAAAATCACAAACAAACCAATGAATAAATGGGCTATGGAACTAAACAGTAAATTTTCAAAAGAAGAAATACAAAAGGCCAATAAATATATGGAAAAAATGCTCAACATCTCTTGCAATCAGAGAAATACAAATCAAAGCTGCATTAATATTTCACCTGGTTCCAATTAGAATGGCAAAAATCAAAAATACAAACAACAGGTGTTAGAGAGGTTGTGGGGAGAAAGAAACTCTTGTACATTGTTGATGGGACTGCAGACTAGTACAACTACTCTGGAAAGCAGTTTGGATACTCCTTAAAAATTAGGATGGGACCACCATAAGACCAAGCTATTCCATTCCTGGATATTTTCCCAGAAAAGCTAGAATGAGCATATTACAGTGACACAGCTACATCAATGTTTTAGCAGCACAATTCACAATAGCTAAATTGTGGAATCAACCCAGATGCCTATCACTGGATGAATGGATCAAGAAACTGTGATATATTTATATATAGATATAGATATAGATATATATATACACACATACACACGTGAGTGTGCATATATATATGTGTGTGTATAGACATACACACGCACACAGTGGAATTCTACTCAGGTATTAAAAACAATGAAATCATGGCCATTGCTGGTAAATGTATGGAAATGGAGAAAATCATGCTGTGAAATTAGCCAAACTCAGAAACTCAAAGGTTGAATGTTTTCTATCATATATGGAAGCTACATACAGTTAAACAAAGGAAAGGATAAGAGAAGGACAAGTTTATATAATACATCCATTAAATTCAGGTTAACAAACGAACTGGCAGAAGTCTGATTAGGTAGGAGGGAGAGAGAAGGAGGTGAGGAGGGTAAAGGATAGGGAGGAAAAAGGGGGTTATAATTACTTACACTTGGCACCCCAAGATGCTTAATAGTACCCATGCAGGCATTTTAAACTGGAAAAAGAAAAATATATAAATATATATACCTAGTATAGGTATACATATATACAAAGTACGTCATATGCATGTATATGACATAGATATATATACGTGTGTGTATATATATATAAATAAAACTGGGGGAGATCAATGGAGAAGAGCAGGAGAGGGAGAAGGTAGGGAGCAGTGCTGAGGGGGGAACTGTACCAAATTATATTGTTATAATAATAATATGTGCCTGTATGAATGTGTAACAACAAATTCCTTCATCATACAAAACTATAATGCAATAATAAAAAATGAGAACTTCTCTAAACATTTTATAAGCAATAACTGGAATAATCATAACTGCACATACTCAATGACAACAATTTCTGACAAAAATTTACAATAGTATATTCTCTTTGTCTATCCATGCCCTACTAAAATTCAAATAAAGGTAAAAGAGTTGAAGATTAATTTGTTTTGGTGGATTAAGGAAGGACATTTTCAACTAAAAGCTGGTAGTGGTATGGAAAATGAAGACACTATAAATAACTTGAATTGCTATTTGAAAAGCTGACTACAGGGGATTTTTTACATCTTAATTGTATAGATACTTTGCCTGAGTTCATGTTCCTCAATGCTCCTGGCTTAGTAACATAAACATTCCATTTGCAGTGCTTAATTCAAAGAGTGCTATTCCTTTCCTGAACTTTCACTCCAATCAAAGTCAACTGCACTATCATTAGTACTCTTCCAGTTTCCCCATTTCAAATTCAGGGGCTTTAAAAACTGACTCCAGCATTTTACTTATAACCTTTAAATATTCTTAGAAGGAGAAAAAAAACTTATTAATGTTTAATTCACATTGATCCAACAGACATAAAGAGTTTCCACATTTATTGGAAATGAAAAAAATAATACCACTTGCTACTTCAACAAATATTTTATCTGCACTTCTATAATTCTCTTGACAGGTGAGAAGAGAACAAAAGAGAAAGTTAATTTTTTATTATTTTTTCACCTTTTTTTTTTCCTACACTTAGTTGTATATATTGTTCCAGGTCTTCACACATGCAAGGCAGGTGTTCTACTACTAAGCCCTGTAAATTCTATTCAGAAACTACTTATTAGCTCATTTGTTATTTAGACCAATTAGTTTTGGTTACTAAAGATATTATTCAATATGTTGTTGTAAAATTATTACCTCTTTTTTTCTAATTTTATTAAAATCCAGCTTTGCACATTTTCATATGTTCATTTTAGTTTAAGCATTAATTCCCTGTCTCCCTGTTAGTGAGATGTATCCTTTAAAAATTTAGACTAATTTAAGATATTATTTCTAATATCTGCAGATACATAGACATCAAATGTCACTATTAAAAAATTAAACACAATTATTTGTAATTGATCAAAGTCTAAAACACACCTGCATCTCTGGAAAATGGCTTAAATGCTGTTTCAACACAATACAAGAAGTGAGTGATGATTTCTAAATAATCTTTATATAGAAATGATTTTAAATGTTTATGTTTGATTCCAAATTATAGATTAAAATTTTTAGAACATTAAACAGTTGTAAAAATGGACCAAAGTTATTCTGATTCCAGTTCTGTACAATGAAGAGTGTAAATGTATAAAGTCATTATATATAATCCAAAGTCTAAATCTGTGTGAATGAGAAAAGTGGATCATAGTCTATATAGTCTATTATAAAGCATTTTATAAGTAATAATTTTAGCATTTTCTACCTTCATTAAGATCAAAGGCATCTCTCAAATTCTCAAGAATTCACTTAAACAGAATTATCCATTGTTCCTTCAATTACTGTCCTTATTTTGTGCCACAATTGATAATACGTGTTATTTCTATTGCTTATAAAAATTAAATCACAGTGGCTGGAGCTGTTGCTGAGCAGTTATGTGCTTGCCTGGGATGCATAAGGATGTGGGTTCAAATCCCAGCACCATGTACACGACAAAGTGTCAGAGCAATGAAAGCCACATTAAAAAAATGAAAATAGATTCTTTCTCTCTCCTCTCACTGCCCACCTCTCTCTTTTGTAATTAAATCACAAAATTATGAAGGGAGATAAGTTTAAAACCTTCATAAAATCCCATAAGCTTAAATAAGAATGCTAGTTAAGAATGAGAAATGTTCAGATAAAAATCATAATTCACATTGAAGTGTAAGTCAATAAGTGCAGCAGGATTTGCATTATGGAATCAATGATTAATATAATGAACTATAAGCAACTCACAAGTCCACCTCATTTCCATGTGCTTCAGTTTGCTCTGATAGAAAATATAATTTGGAAAATTCCAGAAAACCAGCACTGCAGGTATTGCTTAAATTTCTTTGTGCTGTTTTGACAACACTTGAAAAATTGTTATTCATTGATCTCATGCTTCAAGAAACCTGCCAAGAATAACCACAAAATCTATCAGTTTGAGCCAATACTAAACGACAGAAGAGCTAAAGCTAGGATTTCTTATCTGAACTTTTATTTTAATCTCTTTTGGGGATGTGGGGGTAAATCACAGAGGTTCACAGTAAGAAGACTGCTCAGTCTGCACTGTACCAGCCCAATAAAACAACATAAGTTAATAAAGTTAATAGCTTAGCCAGACTGACAAGAGTTGGAATGAGGAGTCCCTGACCCACAGATGTAGACCTGAACACACAGGGCCTTTTGGTCTTCTTTTTCTAATCCATTTCTTCTGACAGTATTTCTAGCTAGGAAAGATTATGTCAGAAAGATCCTCGTATGCTTTATACACACTGAATTTTTTTATTGCTTTTTCTTTGTAGTTCCTCCCCTATTGATTTTGCAGAGTTTAAAACTGGCTAACAATACAAAATACAGGAATTATCTATTTCTTTTTTATGATGTCAATCAATTTCACCATTAGTTAAAATAATTCTAGTTTAGAAAATGAAGCTTTCAATCCTCTTCAAAAAATAAACAGAAAAATGACACAGGTACTATGTTTCTATGACTAATTTACTTCACAAACATTTTTCAGACCACAGGCTGACACCATTTAAGAAGGTGGCAAGGGGGAGGTGCACTTTTTGTAACACATGTTCTAACATTAAGAATTTCCTTCAGGTTTCTTACAATCACATTCCAGCAAATTTAGATTGAATTTTTTATGTATCTCCAAGAAAACATCTTATTTTATTCAATTAATTTTGCATCTCAACTCTAATCACTCCTAACATTTCTCTTTAACTACAAATTTTACTAATTCCAACAAATGCTATTTCCTATCAAGTGATTTCTTACTTGGGACAGATACAGTTAGCATTTTATGCATCTATTAGGCAGAAATTTTCACCTTCCTTAAGCAACATAAGCCAATCTACAACTCTCTCCAGTTTAGTTCAGAACAGAAATATACTCACCACTGACCATGCCAGAAATTATTAGAACATAGTTCCTTGATTTATTCAACAATACCACAAAGAAAAAGGAAACAAATTTCTTAACTAATGCTGCTGGGTTTGGGGTGTTGGGTCTTTTAATTTTGTTTTTTATTGTTTTTGTCTTTGTTGTTTTTATGCTAAAATAAGGATATGAACATAAACAACCCAGCATTAGCCAGTATTCTAAAATGGCCCCCAAATCCCTGCTCCTGGTATACATACCCCCACATAATCCCTTTCCCTCTAGTGTGTATAGAGCTGGCGAATAAGATGGGATAATCACTCATTTAATTAGGTTATATAACTTATGACTTCATTTTAGCAGACAAATCAGAATTCTCCCACTGATGGGCATGAGTCCTTCAACCACAGGGAAATGAATTCTGCCAGTAACCTGAAGGAGCTTAGTAGAACATCCCGAGCCCCAGATTAAAAACCCAGTCCAGCCTCTCTACCTTCATTACAGCCTTGTCAAACCCTGAACAAATAACCCAGAGAAAATGTGCTGGATTCCCAACCCTCAGAAATCATGTGAGAGTAAATGAGTATTTAATGCCACTAACCTTGTAATTTGTTACACAGCAAGAGAAAACTCACACAAAACTTAAAATATTTTGTAGGACAAGTCACATTAAGTCATCCACACAACAGACAAAAAGTAAAATGACAAAAACATATAAAATGCATTAATCACCTAGCCAGTGGGAAGACAACTCAGAGTTCTCAATGCATTCACAGAACCTAGAAACCTAGAAGATACCTCTAAAATACAATACTTATGTATGACAAGTTTATCTGGCACCTTCAATCTGAAGAAACAAAAGTAACATGAATATCATCATCCTTGTAATGTGCAATTTTGACAATAAGTTTATGTTTCCTTATCCTTACCAATAGTTTTACAAATACTAAAACAATCAGGATAGCAGTAAAATCTGCATAATATATTATTCTTTACATAGCTTAGATAGTATTAAATATACTATATATAGTATGTATTACATATATAGTATAGTCTGAAAACATTTTGTTTATTGTTCAGTTTAGTGTTTTTCAGCCATATTTACTATCTAGCTTTTTGAATTAAACTCTTTTGAGCCAAAGAAATAACTTTTAAAGGAAAAATTCATGAGGTAGATTTTATGATCCCCCTCAAAGGAAATGGTTGGAAAGAAAATTAACATCTCCATCTTGCACACATACATTATGTTAAACAAAATATTCTTTTGCCTTAAATTTCTGAATGTAAAACAGGAGAAATATTTATCTATTCATGGACTTATACTTCATAGTTTTATGTAAACCTACATAATTTATAAGCAATGAATTGTAAAGTACTTTTCATATTTCAGCTTCATGTACTACAATTTCCTTCAAAACATTTTTTATTTTCAATATTTCTTTTTCCTATTCAATATATAATGAAAAGTTTATCTTTTAAATCAAAGTCAGATAATTGGATAACTAATTTTCTTTAAACTCCTATTATACAAAACATTTATTTATAAAAGTGAAGTCAAAGTAAGGGCTATTTAAAAATTAAACTTTTCAACTACTTGTTTACCCTTTTCTCAATTAAATTTCACTGATGAAAAGAATGACCCAATTGTAGAAGCATTCTTGTTTAGAAAACAATCCTTGATTGGTACATCATTCCTTTGTTACTTCAAACATTTCAAACATACAAAAAAAGTAATATAATGTAAAGGTTATTATGGCTTCATCTATAATTTTATGGTAGCTATTCTATCAGCTTAAACCTTTATAAGGAGTAAGAGGATATTAACATAGTTAAAATGATCTGTAGGCTTCACCACACATACTTTTATATCCATGTATATGAGTTAGTACTTTCTAGAATTTGTTGTCACAAACATATTAGATTGTATTTTCTTCAAAAATGTTAAAATCTAATATACACATTGAAGCATTTACTCTGCCTGGAAAATACTTTGTTACAACTTGAGATAACTATCAGTTTTTAATATGGATTATCAATTATCTAGGCACCAAATAATGATCGGATTATCCTATTTGTGCTTATTTTAAATCCCAACTTACGTCATTGTACCTAAATCTGCCCATATCTATATATCTATCTATATCTATATATCTATCTATATCTAGATAGATATAGATATATATATATACCTAAAACTAATCCTGGTCTCTCATTGGATTTTTATGACTATTCCAGCAACAATAATCTACTTCTAGTTTTAAATGTATTGACAACTGATTGAGAAGGATTCCTGATTTATCTTCAGAATTGTTTTATCTATTATTCTCCCTTTTTTCCTCCATGGTTATTAGAAACAATTTTCAGGGGGAAATCATTCTAATTGCATACAATTGAAAATTGGGAAAATATAACATTTAAAATAATTTATAAAATAAGAATATTAATAAGAACAATACTTACTTTGTAGGCCTCCACATCATTTTATAAATTCCTCTATACAGGGCTTATACATTAGTTGTTAGATTTATCCTAGATATCATAAATTTTGTATACTGCTTAAAGCAGAATTTATTGCACGCTGTATGTTCTGATTAGCAATTATTCATGTGTAGGACTTTGATCTTTATGGTGTTCTTGTGTCACGGAAATTAGATTCTAAACTTGTAGTTCTAAGTGACTCTTTTGGATTTTCTTTATACTTAGAGCATATGAAAACAAAAAGGTGGACGCATCTTTATTCTAATATTCAGCCTCATTTGCCTCATCACATTGGTTAGGACCTCCACCATGAGAAAAAGAATGATACCAATTTGTCTTGCTCTTGACTTAAATGAGAGCACTTCTACAGATTCATCATTGCAAGCTTGCTATCAAAATATTTTAAACTTTGAGAAGGAGAGAGGGAACAATCAATTTTTGAGTTTTTCACATGGCTTTTGTTGCTCTGACACTTAGTTGTGTACACGGGTGCTAGGGTTTGAACCCCTGTACTTGCACGTGCCAGGCAAGCGCCATAACTGTGGAGCCAGCTCCAGCACCCTTAAACTTTTAAAGTTCTTTTCCACTCCTAATTTGCTAATAGTTGTTCTCCTAATGAATGAATCTTCTCAGTTCCTTTTCTGCATACACAGATGAGATTCTTCACCCTTTTCCATCTATTAATGTTGAAAATTGCTTATATTTCTAGTACTCAATGAGTTGAGATATAGTATTGATTTTTTACATAATGCTGCTTATGAGTAAATAGAGAAGGATTTATTTCAGTTCATAAGTGAGATTGGCCTATAATGTTTGCTTTCTTGCACTCCCACTCCTCTGTTTTTCATCAAAGTAATATTAAACTCAAAATGACTGGAGTAGTTTTTGCTTTTAACGCACTGAAAAGACCATATCTAGTCATAATAAAGATGTTAGAAACAACTTTTTATTGGAAATTTGGTAAAATTTATCAGTAAAATCATCTAAGTGGGGCTGAGTGGCAGCTCAGTTGTAGAATATTTGCCTGGCATGCGCAAGGACCCAGGTTTGAACCCCAGCACTACATATACAATTAAGCGCCGACAAACAAAAACCAGATAAATAAAATTGGTTTTTTAAAATAATATCATCTAGGCCTGGTATCCTTTGTCAAGCAAGATTTTTGGTTACTGATTTAATTTCTTTAATTTTTATCAATCTGCTTGAATCTATTTATTCATATTTCATTTTTTACTACAAAATTATCTCATCTAATGAAATAGGATATATTGACATAAAATTGTTCATGTGTTTCTGCACTGTTTTTTAAATCTAAACATATGTCAGGTCATGGGTGCTTTTGGTGGTATAAACAGACACTTTTTCTTCATTCTTTGATAATCCTTGCTAAGGATGTATGCACTTATTACAATAACCATCTCACCATCTCATAATTTTTTGAATCCATTATTATTTTTTAAGGTACTGGGATTGAATCCAGGGGTGTTCTGCCACTGAGCTACATCCTCAACCTTTTCTAAAACTATTTTTATCTTGAGACAAGTCTCACCAAGTTGCCGATGCTGGCCTGGAATTTGCAATCCTCCTGCCTCAGCTTCCTGAGTCCTATGAAGGTGTGCACCACTGTACCAGCTGAACCATTTTTAATATTCCTATTCAATTCTATTCAATTACTTTCTTCATCTTCCTTTACTTCTTTTGTTGTTGACTTTTTCTAGTTCTTGACTTAACCCATAACTGTTTTATAGTAAATGCAAACGAGGCTCTAAAATTATCTCTATGCACCATTTTAAAGTTGTCCCACAAATAGCATGCAGTACTTTAATTTTTGTTCATTTTTTCCCTTGTATTTATGATCATTCTGAAGTCATATCTTACAATATTTAGCTATGTCTGCATACAATAAGTTAGAATCTTCCATGGAAGCTGAGACTCTCCCTCTCGTTAGGCAAGTTGTCACATACTCATGCAGAGACAAACTAAGTGATTCTCAAGAGGCAGATTCAATTGTCAGTATGGCAGAAGTGGGCACCTTATGCCAAGACAATTGAAACCGGTGTGTGGGGCAAATTGACTTGTTTGAATGTCATTTCCCCTTCACTAGAAGACTGTGGCTGATAAGAACAGGGTAGTTTCTGGCTTACAGATAAGACTGCCACATTCCTTAATGACTGACCACAGATGAGTACACTATCACTAGAGAGGAAGGAAGGCATCCTCCAGATGGACAGCATGAAGCCAATCAGCAATGTTACCATTGTTAAAATTGTGGCTTTCAGGCAAAGGAAAACTTTCAAGCATCCTCATAAGGGCACAGGAGCCAAAATATTATCGCATCTCATTGATGTAGATGTAGTATAAAAGGCATTCGGGTGTACTCCAGAGGGCTCCTCAAGGATTTCTTTACCCTTCCTATACCACCTTTACAGTTTTGCAGGATTATGTTGTAGTCAGGGAAAATATGAACTACGTAAATATATAACACTGATCTTCCCTTTAATACATAATTATTCTTGCCAGCCTGTTAAGTTTTAAAATGTATATATTGTTTGAAATTCTACTTTAATAAACTAACAACATCCTAAGGAAACTATCCATTAATTTGAATAAATGCTTATATTTTCTATAAGTATTATATGGAACATAATTATATTAATGATTTAGTCATTTTGTTAACTGCCATTTTTAGAAAAAAACTAATTTTGTTCTTTAGATACAAAGAAAATTAGTATGAAAAGTAAAAAATGTTTATTTTTGAATACTCATTAGAGAACCTTTACAATTTTTGTGGGTGTAAAATATGTAAATTTATCCAAAGAATCTGAACATTTGGTCAATTTATATTCATAGTATAATGAATAAGAATATGAGTAAATTTTTATTAAAAATTATCCAAGAATGTGTAGTTTTTCTCTATTGTAATATTTTTAGGGTTTTACATCTGATTTGGAAGATGTTGACTACACATTCAAGGTAGTCATGACAATATGCTAGTCATAGATTTAGTATACACAAAATGTTTCTAATCTAATATTTGACAATTAGAAAAGTTTTATTAGAATAACTTATCCTATAATTTTAATTAGAAGTAGCCAGTCTCAAATTCTCAACTAATGTTTTTCTTCTATGGATTATATTTCAAAACAAACCAAAGATTTTTAAATGAAGTATCATGAGAGAACAGTTTATGAAGGTGAAAGGTGAAATCTGTAATTTCCATATATTAATACCATTTGATTTTCAAAACAGAAATAACAGATAACATTATTTTTGTAGTAATTGTATTTTTCTATAATAAGCAAAAGGAGTTTGCAATCATTATTTCTACCTATGCATGCCTAAGACATAAATAGATCAAGAACCAGCAATTAAAATACGTAGTGGAAGAGCCTAAGAAAGATCTTGGCCATAATTTTTTATTAGATTTATATAGAGATACAATTGAGGGGGAAACATTATCAAACCATCAATAACCAATGTGCATATACTTAGTTATCCAGGGCTAATGGCCAAATCATGGATGCCCAGCTTGGGTCTCCCCTGTTGCTGTTTCCCCCAGAAGAACTCCTGTGTTAAATGGGTATCTCCTGGAGGCATGAGATGTGCTTCTGAGATGGTTCCCCCATATTCCCACTCTCAAGTCTCCTAGGAATTCTTCATACACCTTCCCCCCTCCCCATCCCCCTCCCTAAGCCTCCAAGTAACCTCGGGAGCCATCCCCCTATTGCGTTGAGAATCATACAATTTGAAATTGTTAGGTTAGCCATCTAACATACTGCTTCCCCATGTATTCTAGCTTCCACAGATGAGAAATACCATTTGGCCCTTGAGATTGGGATACTTCAATGAGCATACTTCTTTCTTTCTCCATCCATTTGGCTGCAAAAGCCATAATATCATCTTCTCTAATGGCCGAGTCGTATTCCATTGTATGTGAGTACCAAAGTTTTTGTATCCACTCGTCAAGTGAGAGGTATCTGGGTTGGTTCCATAATCTAGCTATAGTAAAGTGAGCTGCTATAAACATTGATAAAGCAGTATCTCTATAATATGACAATTCTGGATCTTTTGGAAAAATACCCAGGAGTAGAATAGCTGGATCATAAAGTGGTTCCAGCCCTAATTTTTTGAGGAGTCTCCACACTGCTTTCCAGAGTGGCTGAACCAGTTTGCAGTCCCACCAGCAATGTGACAGTGTTCCTCGTTTCCCACAGCCCCTCCAACATTGGTCATCGTTCGTATTCTTCATTTTTGACACTCTGGCAGGAGTGACAGAGAGAGAAAGGGATAGTGAGGGAGAAAGAATCAATTTTTAGCTTTTCATGCGGTGTTTATTGCTCCAACACTTTGTTGTGTACATGGTAGAGGGGTTCGAACCCATGTCCTCGCACGTGCCAGGCAAGCACTATAACCAATGAGCCAGCGCTCCAGCCCCTCCTATATATCTTATATTCTAACAATCCCATACAAAACTTTTGTCTGCTCTATTGAGGAGAATGTATTGACACAAAATAAGTTGCAGAAAATCAATAGTGAAATCAAACATTGTCTAAAGAAATAAGAAAAAATATAAGTTGCTGAAGTAGTTTTTGATCTTTTATCTATTTCAAAAACATACTGGCCCATATAATCAATCATCATTAGTAAAAACAATGGTTTTACTATTAATCACTAAGAGTAAAAATATTTAATCAATAATTATAAATAACTTCTTCAGGAATTTTCCTTTTTATTGCTTCTCACATTCTAAAATGTTTTCTAAAGGTAGAAACAAACAAATGACATTAAAACTAATGTGCTGGGAATATTTCTACAAATTCTGAATTCTCTCTCTAAACACAAAATGTTCTCCACCAAGGGCCTTAGGAGACAGTTGAGAAGCACTCTGAGCTAATATAAAGGTCGGTGGATTCTAAGCAGGAAAGTAGCATTGTCGAGCAATATTTTAGAAAAACACTGAAGTGGTATGAAAAACAACCTGAACGAGAAAACTAGTTCAGAGGTAAATACAGTTCAGATTAAGTTGAAGGGATTCTGAAATGTGACGTTGGCAGTAAATTTGGAGAAAATAAACTGTTTGGGAAAGAGAAACTCAAAAGAGAAAAAGAAATGTAAGATTCTAAGAAATCTGCAGCATAGGACAGAAAGGGCCAATATGTCAGGCATTTTTTATGCATTATTGTCACCTTCTATGAATCAATTAAATTGGTTTCATTAGCCTAATTTATAAAAAGCTGAGACTCAGAGAGTTTAAGTAACTTATCAAAGTTCAGTACATTAAGTTAAATAAGAACAATTGAAATAGACTGCAGTAACCATGCGGGTTTGTTGGTTTTTATTTTTATTTTGTTTTTGTTGGGGTTCTTCTTCCCTATTGTTTTCCTAATGTGCTGTCAATCAGTACACATTGCCACTGTACAATGAAGGGTTAAGCAAGGGACTAAGTCTATCCTTCTGATCACAGCCATAGGTTCAAAAAATAACACTTTACCCAAACATAGATTAATAGGGAAAAAATAACCTTTAGAGTTTGAGTATAGAAGAACAATCCAATTAAGAAATTTGGAAAGACAACAGAATGGATTAATGCCGTATTCAAGAGCAGTACAGTAACCTCTGTATTTTTTCATTCTCATCCTCTTTTATTCTACTTACTAGGAAATGTCAGGGGACAATGCAAATGGTGTTGCCATAAAGACAACATTTTTAATGAGAAAGGCCTATAATACACCTATGTGCTAAATTTTAAGTAGATCGGCTTCACTGGTAACTAAGCACTGGCTGATCTCAGTCTGTGAACTTCATTCATGCTTCCTTCACACTTTGATAGTTTTATCTCCTTCCCTGAGTACACGGACCCTTTGCATTGCTTTTGGATATAAACTATATTTACACTAACAAGTGTTAGGCAAAATACTACATGCAGGCTGGGTTTCTATGTCCTCAGAATTCCAGAGTAAGTGTGAGGAAGGGTTGCCCCATACACAACAGAGTGTAGTGTGAAAGCCAGTGGAAGAGGCAATCTTTAAGACAGGGACCAAAATCAAATCAATATGCATAATAAAAAAAATGATCAAACTGCAAGGAATAGGCCAGGCAAGAACATCTAGATATGAAATTACAAGATGGAAATCCATAAACAAGAGAAAATAAGATGATTCAAATGGAGGTGAGAAATGACATCCTAATTTAAATTATACAGCTTGAACTATACAGAATTCTATACAGAATTCCTATACAGAATTCCTGTAGCTTGGAAAGAAGGATAATGCTTTCAAATAATTCCAAGATTAAATTTAAATGTGAATTAGATGTGGTAGAAGATGATTGGAATCTTCAGGAATATCAGTACCAATGAATTTCAAGAGGTTAAAGACTGAAATAGAGATGAAGGAACAGGGAAAAAAAGAAAGAAAGCTATAAAGCTTAGCTGGCAGGAAAAAAGATAGCAGAGCACAGGGAGAGACTTTTAGATTAGAAGAAATATGAACATGCTTAGAGAGGAGAAACTCAAGATGAAGGAGAGAGATAAAGGGCTGCAAAACAGAGTTAGAGAAAGGGAGAGAGCCAGATTCTGAATAATAAAGATCCAGAGCACAGTATCAAAGTACAAAATAAAGGATATGCCTCCAACAGAATGATGAACATGTATTCCTGAGACAACAGATTTCTGTGGACAGATTTCCATGGAGAAAAAAGGACATATTTTTGTGAATGTAGCTTCATATTGCCAATGGTAACCACAATTTGAGGGGTTCACACATTTTCTGTGATTTTGGCAGTGAGGTCATCGTCTGAATATTAAGACATGAATCTCAGAAAATTTGAGCAGGATGTACTTTTGAAAAAACAAGTGCAAAGGAGACAGAACCATATGCAAGAAGGTGTGGGTAATTCACATGATCTGGAAACTGAATGTGCATGGTGCCAAACACTGACATGTCGTCTTCACTGTATAGAGCACTCACACACAAGAGCAGAGAGATGAGGCTGTGTGAAATGTTAAGTGATTCATAAGGACAAGGAACTGAGGAGAGGCAGATACAGGCAAGAGAGGAACTGAAGTGAACCTGAAAGATTAAGAATCTGAAAACAAAAAAGAAAAATCAAAATGCATATACAATGTTTGCAATGAACCTGCCACTTTGCCAAGAACTGTGCCTGAAACCTTATTTACTTCTCACAAAAACCCTAGGTAAAATGTTTATTTTACAGATAGAACAAATGAGGTTTAAAAAATTAAGGTAAGTTTGACTTAGTTAATAACCTAGAAACAAAGAAAGTTATGATGAAAGAATGGAATATTCCAGCGTAAAGTTTCAGACACAAAACCAAAGAACCTGGGCATGTTTAAATGTAATTTAGTGTTGAAATCAAATAAAACCTATAGTAGTAATTTGACAGATATTAATGATTCCCATCATAGTCGCTACACATAAGGTAATTATCCATAGATGATAAGCAATTTCAATTATTTTTATTGATGACCATCATAAGTATTAATTTTCTACACCAAAGTCAATTTTTTTTCTCTTATTAGTTCTAGCGGTAAGACCTCTCAGAAGTGACCAATATCCCTGATACAAAAGAATAGTGAAATCATTATCATGTAGTGTTGGACAATTGCTCTAGAGCTAACTTATTTTACTTAGCTTCTCTTTCATTACTCCCCAGTCCATTCAATAATACCTGGCACTAAAAAGGAGAAACAGCCTGTTAATTGTGTTGTGAATAAAAAGGAGAGCAGAGGAGAAATCAATTGCCCTTTTTTCCAAGCTCTGCCTGTTAGCTTTAAGGTAGAAAATTCTTTCATAGGATAGATGTGTTATAAAAGATTGATCGGAAGGGACCACTTTGACTTAGACCAAGACAAAGGCCCTGAGAGGCTATCATTTTTAATTGTTTTGTTATCCTCTGTACACAAGAATAAGTAGTAGGGTGTACTACAAGTGCAGGAACTGGAAAGGGTCTCCCAAGGTTCTAGTTTCAATCCTGCCTTTCGCAGTCTTACCTGTGAAACTAGGATAAATTAGTGAATGGGAACATAGGTCATCCAGAAGACATGAACAGTAAGTACTCCATTAACTATTTTTAGTATTCAGCAACTTATGATCAAACAAGTTAATACACTCCATTATTATCTGAATTCTTTACCAATCACTCTCACTTAGGCTATTGATTGCATAAAAAGCAGAGAACTTTTTCTTTATGTTCTTTATCCAATGTGTAATGGTACAAAATTTGCTTCTTATACATTTTATTTTTTAACCAAAATATACTTATTATCTGAATATTTGACATTAACATAGGATGTAGCTCTACATTTCAAGAACAAAAAATTAACTTGCATTCTCTGCAAAGGAAAATCCCCGAACAGAGGCTTACTCCTGAAGTCATCTCAGTCCCCAGATGAGCTATCACAAGTTGGACTTCATGAACCTACTCTATGCATTAATACAACTTTTATTTTTAAGGGCCACATATTTGGCCCAATCCAGCAGCCAAGATACCCTGCGGAGTCTTTCCCATATCCAGCTGTCTCAGCTGAGAGGTTTTAGAGCTACACATCAAGACAGCCTGTTTCTCAGACATTTTGGTTTTTGGCACAACATCCTCTTTTGTGGTTATAGGAAATCCCCTCATCTGTCCAAGGTTACTAATCAGAGTGAATCTACCTTGTTTATTTCTTTCACTTGAATTATCATGATTTTTCTAAGATCACTTTCCCTATACATTTATCTCAATTTTTGTGAATTGGGCTTTCTCTATACCCACAGATCTTTCACTAAATGCTCATACTTAAGAATTAATGTATGATCCCTGAGAATCCAAATAATACTTATGCAATCATTTAATTCTGTAAAATTCACAGTCTAAGCATTTATATCATTTGTAGGGGTGAAATAAAGAAGAATCAAGAGATTGGGGTACAGGTGATATGGGAATATATCTGGGTTAAGAACAAATGCATATCATATTGTTACTTTACATACATTTATGACTGTACAATAACTTAACTCCTTAATAAAAATTAAAAGGAATTAATATATTATATGTACAAGGCCCTGGGTTCAATTTCAGCACTATCAAAAAAGAAAAAAAAAACAAGCTCTAGTAGACATTTCTCCAAAGTATACAAGCAACCAACAAGCACATAAATATATGCTTAGCATCATTAATTATAAGAGAACTGAAAGTCAAAATCATACAGAGATACCACATACACCCATGAGGGTGGCATCATCAAAAAGACAGATGTTAACAAGTGTTAAGAATATAGAGAAATTCATGCTTCGCTAATGGAAATGTGAAATAGTGTAGTCTTTCTGGAAGAGTTTTACAGGTCCTTGAAATGTTAAACACAGAGTTACCAATTATACCCAAAAGAAATGAAAACATATGTCCATACAGAAATCTGTGCACAAATATTCATAATCATAAAAGTTGACTAAGACCCATAAAATGATGAATGGATGAATAATGTGATAAATCTATACAATGCAGTATTACTCAGCAATGAAGATGAATGAAGTTCTAGTAGACAATACAGCATGGAAAGAACCTTGATAAAATTATGTTAAATGAAAAACCTTTTCACAAAACATGTGCAGTGTTATATGACTCCACATATAAAAAATCGTCCAAATAGGCAAATCTATAGAGACAGAGAGTAGATTAATGATTGCCAAGAACTGGAGGGCTAGTGGGGAGGGAAAACAGGGAGTGACCACGCATGAAGAGACAAAAATGTTCATAGAGTAGATGGTTGTACAACTCTATGAATACACTAAAAGCCACTGGATTTTATAACTCAAATTGAACTGTGTAATATACAAATTATATCTTTTTAAAAAATCTAATAAAGGAAAAACTGAAAATCTAGAAGTCCTGCTAACGAGCTCTGTGTTACCTAACCATGTTGGGTTTACTGGGAGAGAATAAGGTAATGAAACACACCAGCATCCCCTGGCTGATGGTGAAGGGAGATCCTATATCAACAGCTATGATAGAGACAAGGATGGAGGACAATCCCAATGAGACTAGGTCAGAACATTCTTTGGGGAGATATTTCCTTAGGAAGGTAAAACCCATAGAACATCTGATGCTTCTGCATACCTGAAAAAGGATATTTAGAGGATTGTGAGCAGGAAAAACTGTCTTCGCAATAGGCATGACCACTAGTACAGAAGCACTTGGCCCTGTGGGGGCCCTTCAGGGGGTTAGAGGAGGTTTCCACTCTAGGCCCACACTGGACATACTTAAACAAAAACTCCAGCAGCAACACAGCCATCTACTTTAGAGACATTGAATAATCATAAAAAGTACAAGGAGTTTCTTCTGGAAATTGGGCAAAGGAAGAACCCCAAAGACTGATACCTCTCAGAACAAAATTTAAAATAACTATTCATCTCATAAAACTACATGTACATATAATTTTGATAAAAAATAAAATCAACAGAAGGCCAGAGCAGTGGCAAGGTAGCTTTTTCACTTCAAGATGGTAGCTATGGGGGTTGGCCTCACAGTTTCTCTGTTCTCCCTGTGCAGGGGAGGTGTGGAGTCAGCCCTACAAATCCAGCACCAGGGACCCCAGTCCTCCCACACTGCCAGTGATCCTGTAAGTACCCATTTCCTTCTGTGAAGCCCCTTCTGTTTAAAATAGTTCTCTTTTCCTGTAACTGAATTCTCTCTTGCATAATGAAAACAGATGGGGAAATGTCAGTGCTTTATTCAATATCACATAGGTATTTAGTGGGAGAAGTGAGACTAAAATTCAGGTTTTCTGCCTCTGGAGTTAGTATACTACCTCCACAACATCCATTCACATGATATTGAGTGTCTCATCTTTCATCAAGGTTCTGAATCTTTGAAGGACCTTTAGTGAGGCCAGGCTCAGAGGCTCCATATCAGATAAGGTGCTGTGAGTCTTGGTAAAGATTTTAAACTTCGATACAAAGAGAATTAAAAGACACTGGAAAGTGTTAGTAGATGTAGATTTTAAAAATACTATTCTGCACTGCAGAGAATAGACTAAAGGGATATAAAAGCAGATGTGAGGAGACAAATTAGGAAGATGTCACAGGAATGTGTGCAAAAAGATATTTGAATTAGGTATCAATGGAAATAGAAATGGAAAGAACTAGAAAAGTTTCAGTAGTAAAATCAACAACTTTATAGAGTGCAAGAGTTGAAAGTGGTCAAGAATAACAGATTTCTAGCACAAATAAATAGATTAGTGATGTATCCATTAAAGTTCAGAAAAACTGAAGGAAACGGTGTTTGTAGGGAAAAAATCAAGAGGGTAGTACTGGTTACTGATGGGGAGAAAAGATTTATTTTCTCACCTATTACTAGATTAATGGCTAAAACATTATCATGGAAGATAGATAAACAAGAGAAATGCATTCAAATTGATTTAATATGTTTTAGAGGACACAGGAGTCTTTGGAAATGAAACCTAAAGAAACAGGAAAAGACTGATCTGATGGTAATAAATTGGGGAGAACTTATGCCATTTGTTCAGACTCTTCTTGGCATCACTGTACCTTCAAGGATGAGGATGCTCCTTTTTGCTGGGAATAGGGAAGGTATTTTTGGAAAATCTTATGTCCTATTTTAAAGGAAGGTCAAAAAGTTATTTTATTGCCTGCTTTCAGGGGAGAAGTGTAAGAGAAGGTCAGAGCAACCTTCTTGCTTCTACTGTTTCCTTAAATGCCAAGATGCCCTATTTGGGGCACATATTTATTCTCTATTCAATTTCCTAAAGTATTTTTCCCTAACAAACAATTTATTTAACAGATCTTTATCCTCTTGCTTCTTACACCCTCAAGAATTGATTTTATAAAATCTACATAAAAATGTTTATATTTTAATGAAATTAACAGAATATATTTTGTATGCTACATTTACTAGATTAAATTTTAATGTTGCATTTTTCTCTACAGCAATATACATATACAGAAGGATAAAATGGATACAAGCCAAAGTTAGATTCATTTTTTTTTACATCCTATAACCAAGGTTCACTTCTGTCCTTATAGGGTAAAACTAAAATTACATGGCTGTTCAATTACTGTGAAAAAAATGTGATCTTTAAGTTTCCTGTCTAGAGTTTTTGAACCAGTGGAAAAGGACTTTTCTTCTTGTCTTGTAGAGAACTGAAATGCCTTTCACATTTGATCTAGATTTAAATGTCATTTCTCTTTCAATCATAAAAGCATAGGCAGCAAAGTATTTTTTTACATAACAGCACATCTTATTTTTAATGTTGGTAATGAAAATACTCAAATTCATAATTTTAAGTCCTCTAAGACAAAATAATTCAAATCCAATTACTGCATGCACATTATTATAATTCATTTGAACTATGACACAGAATACGATTTTTAACTTCATGTAAGAGCTTGAAAAAAAGATTTTCTTTTGTTAGGAATCTTAAAATATTTGTTTTTTTCCCAGTTTTCCTTGATTATTAACACATAATAACTGCACATTATAGGATACAGCATAATTCTATACATGTACATAATGTATAACGATCCTATCAAAGTGATCAGCATTTCCTTATCCTTAAACATTTATTATTTTCTTTTTGTCAGGAATCTTCAAACTCCTCTCTGCTGGTTCTTTATAAAATATGTAATAAAGCATTGTGATATACTTATCATTAATATAATGTATTGATAAATTGCTTAAATATAAATTACATATGTAAGAAATTAAGTAAAATGTAAAAGAGGAGTTAATGTTTAACTTTTTTACTGTTTTATTAGTGCATTATACTTATACAAAATAGTTGGATTTATTTTTGACAAACTCATACATGAATGGAATTTAATTTATACCATTTCCATCCCCAGTGCCTACCTGCCCTACTTCCCCTCCCTTTCTACCCCTATTCTCCTTCCTATACTCTATACTTCCACTTATTTATTTGTATTTGATTGGCACTTAATAGATTTGCATGATGGTGGAATTTGCTGTATATATTTATACTAATATATGGTTTTTGAAGATACTAATCATAATATTACTTTTTTCTCAACAAAATTAGAGCTATATTTTATGTAGCATGTCCTTATGTCTTATTTTGTGCTAGGACCTGTTATAAGTATTATTTGATTGTACATTTTGAAGAACGCAAATGAGACAGGTGAAGATCAGAGTAACTGAGTAACTTAATCAGGCTCACCAAGTTGGTACACACAGCAAAGATGAAATTCATACCCAGATCATCTGCCTCCAAAGTCCAGATTCTCCTCACAGAAAGCAATTGTTTTTAAAGACCCTGAAAATATATGAAAGAAAAATTATAATTTAACCTTAAAAACACTTATTGATGCGTTATTAAACAAAGAATATATTGAGGAAGTCTATATAAAAAATGAACATAATATTCTTCTTGGCTCTTAGTTTTCTGAAGATAAAATTTAGAACCAGAGGTTTGCTGCCAGCAGTAGCTCTTTTCTCTAAAGTGTCCGAAGGTATCATAAAATTATTTTAACAAAAACTGAATTAACATTCCAATAAGGTAAAGGGGGCCTGAAATTCAAATCTCCACATAAATTCCTGTGAGGATCAATACTCAAGGTTGAAAATTTGGATAATCATGTTGAACTGTTGTTTTTAAAATTCCAACTAAATGCTGGTAGATAAAATTACATCCCACCAAAGAATATCTCAAATTAAAAGAAAATGGTGAAAGCTGGATTGTAGTCAGGATTCTGCGGTAGCAACTGTTTCCATGGAAACAAATTGCAACAGATAGAAAAGACCCAACATATCAAACCTAAAGCTCAAATCACATCTGGGCAACTACTTCATATGGATGTCCTATTGCTGTCAAGGCATTCCATGCTGGTTTGTTATAAGAGCACTTGGGCACATCATTAGGGTTCAGATTAGCACAACTCCTACCAATGTTTTTATTGTAGTTTGCTTATCTTTCTTTTGTTTTTGCATTGACCACAACAATGATGACCACACACTGCTGAATTTTTAAATATAATATTTTTGATATTTTCTCAAAAGTAATGAAAAATATTCCAGTTGTTAAACCAATATGCTCATAAGGAAAAGAAATACACTTAAGTCCAAAAGCAAGGTAAACAGGAAATTTAGGAAAGGTTTTCATTCTTTTGCACTCATAATTCCTAAAAGCTTAATTAAACAGGATATGAATAATTAAAAACAAAGCTTCTCTTATTTCTCATAGATTGGCTCCCACTATAAGATGATGGACTCACTCCTGTACTTTCCACATGCATAGTTTAGATCAAAGAAATGTTCCCTGGGGCTAACATGTTAGGCTGAGCATTCTAGCCACATTATAATTTAGACATTTTCCCAATTGTTCTTTTTTTATCCAAACATCCATACATTTTATGATAAAGTTAAGATTAATTTTTCCATCATCTACCAATTATCAATGGCCAAAGGATGTCTAATACACTATTAAAACATTGAATAGGATATAGGATGGACAATTTTACAACTGAAAAAAGCTTTTCTTCTCCTAACTGCATTATATGAATTGAAATCTACACATTCTAGCATACTGGTTTATTTGAACGTATATTCTTTTAATTTTATTGAGGAGTTGTATTGTTGTACAATCATAAATGCATATGTAGGAACAAAAGGATATGCCCCTGATCCTAATCCAGAATCACTCACACTCCAGTCTCTTGACTCTTCTTTATCTCCCCCCATAACAGATATTGTGCACTTTCTAGAATTACATTATTGTGAAAGTATTATTTGGCTTCTTGGTGCAGTAAAGAGTAAGCTACATTGATTCTTCATGTAAATAAACTGACTCAATTTATTGAGCTCTTCATATTTTATCACATTTTTTAAGAAAAGGGGCAGAGAGAGAGAGCGTGTGCGCAAGAGAATCAATTTTATTTGTCATGTGGTTTCAACTGCTCCAACACTTTGTTGTGTACATGGTGCTGGGGTTCGAACCTGCATTTTCACGCATGCCAGGCAAGCACCATAACCACTGAGCAATAACTCTAGCCCCTTATCACTTGTTTTTATTTGGTCACCCCTTGTACCAGAAATTGTAACAATAAACATGAAATAATATGCAGAATAATTTTGTTACTACAGATATTTGCCAACTTTTCCTCATACAAGTAAACTCATTTTGTCTAGAAGACCCAGTTCCAACTCACATTCCCTACCAGACTATCCCACCTCCCTTCTCAGGCTGTTAGATGTGTCTCCTTTAGATCCTGTGTACTTTTGCCCACCACCACATTGCTGCGGGTTTGTCTTCTCTAGACTCTGCTTCTTACTATGAGCTCCTAAAAAGTGAAATGCTTTTTAATTTTTAGACAATGCATTCAAGATATAGCCACATGGACTTTGGTTTCATAAAACTTGGATTTTTTAGGACAGCCCTGAATTTATCACATAGTTTATGGCATTGCCCACAAGTTAGAATAATATTTTAAGGATGCTACTGATTGGGTTCAGGACATATCACCCCAAAACATTTTAAGCTTAACTCGAGAAAACTACAGAATCAGGAAAGTCATGAACCCTAGAAAATATTTCCTGAATTTCCTCTGAAGCAACTCAAAGCCCTCATCAGAGAGTTGTCCTCCCTCCCCAATCCTGTAGGAAAAGAACATGTTCCTCTCTGATGATGGACATGGGGAAAAGTGTTAATGAGGAGGCCTGGCCACATTTCAGCTTCTTACCATCAGATCATATGTTTCTATCTCATCATACTTTAGCAAAACAGCATAACACGTAAGCATGTCTCCTCATTTCTTTGGCTTTTATTTCCTTATGAAATCCTCCATGTCATGTAAAACTTAAACTAAGTACAAGTACACTTCTATGCTTTCCTTTAACTACACTTTTGTTACAGAGGCTTCAGTTATAAATCTTGGAAGAGTGAAGAAAAGACATTTCTTCTTTCTCACACTGTCTCATTTTTAGTATAGAAAATATAATACACAGATGTAATTATATATGATATGAGAAAATCATATACTGCAATATTTTATAATAAATAGAAATAACTTTCCCAGGTCTTAAAACTAAATCAAAATTTAGCAATTTTCTACTCTCAGAAGTCTTCTGGCTACAGTCCAGAACTGAGACAGTCTCCTCTCTCAATATGTACTAAAAATATTCAATTTTCTTTTTACCATAATTGCCAATTAAAATTATCTTTAAAAAAAGACATTAACTTGCTTCTTTTGCAATCCCAATTAGCTTAGAGGAACTCAATTTTAAATTGCACAGTTCTCTTCCGCTTTTTAGTGATAACGGAAACACTTGACCACAGTGGTGATGACACAGCTGTCAATCAGAGTGACTGACATTTTTTATTTTTAAAGAGAAAATCCTAGGCACTCTATTTGTTTGTGTCTCATTGTTAACTCTCTAAACCCTCAACAGATCATGCATACATGATACTAAACTGAGCTTTATGAGCATTTTACAACATATATTAAATATGAATATGTGTATCTCATACACATATAAATACCTCCACCACTCTACCCTAATGTATCTTATGGGTTGAAAAGAGAACAGGTATAATATAGAACTTTCCCCGTGGTACACCTCCATAGGATATATATTGATTTTGACCTTTTTTAAGAGAGAAAGAGAATGAAAGAGAAGAGAGAATCAATTTTATTTTTCTATCTGGCCTTTGTTTCTATGACACTCAACTGTGCATGTGGTATTGGGGCTCAAACCCAGGTCCTTGCATATCCCAGGAAACCACTCCCACCACAACTTCTTTGTTTTATCTAATGTGCCACACTAGCATTCTCTTCAGTTGTTATAAAATAAATAGGATTGGGAAGCACTATAATAAGAATTCACTGATATACACAATATATACCTCCTTAACTAAATACGCTCTTGATTTTTTATTCTCTACGTCATTGACTCTCATCACCAACTACCCAATCAGATTAGAAATAAGACTCATACGTAATCCTCTTCTCTCATGAACTTCTAATTACTGTCAAGTTGAACTTGTAAATATTCCTCCAATTGGTCCACTCTACTCCATGTACTTTCCACCATCACAGTCCAAATACTCCTTGTTTTTCATGTGTAATACTATATCCTAAATCATCCCCTGTGTTATGTCAAGTTCAAAAGTATTCTGGAGCCACCTTTCTAAAAAAAAAAAATGTGCACTCTATAACCTAAAGTGCTACAATGGTTTATAATTATCACTATATAACTTTGCTTCTCAAAACTAGGTCATATAAGTACTCCACTATATAGTCACTTCTTCCAACTTATGTTTAGCTACATCCAACTAAGGTCGAGAAGGATCTTAACACGTGCATTCCAATGCAGACAACCAGCTGTGAACTTACTGAATTAAATCAGAGGTACCTGGATAGATAAGTATATCTAATCTGTATCAGAGAAGCCAGGCCCATGAGTCTATCATACACACCAGACCAATGAACAGTGCAAACCCTCACCTGAAACTCAAGGAAGAAGAGGCACCTGAAACAGTGGTATGGCAGCACACATCCACTCATTATCTTATCACACCACCTGGTGAATACATCCCTAAGCAACAGACAATGAATTCCCATTTCTCCCTGGAGCTTCAGTGCACCTCCATCTCCCTGCTTGGTGTAGTCCACTTTAAAACTCCCTGTCTTCCAACGGCCTGCATTCCTGGACCCTCTTCTTCACTCTGTGAATTTCTTAAAATCTTTAGGTGACCACCTGCAGTAACTTTTTGCATTTTTATCTTCTGTTGGACTTCACTCTTGACAGGACTTTTAGAAACTCAATGGACAACTGAACACTTTCAAAGCCACTGTATGCAGTATGACTTATGACCTGAATGTTACAGATAGTAGTATCTAAGATTGGATGGTTTCCCTGCTCACAACTTCCAAGTGAACTACGGGTATCTAGGAAAATATTAATGATATAGCTTGTAGATTTATTTTTATCCAATAAATTCTAGTGCAAGCAAATTTTTTAGTGGCATACCTTCTTGCAACAGTGTCATATCACTCTGGGAACTTTTCCTATTTTACTTACTCTCAGGAAGGTAAGTTGGGTAAAGAATAAGGTCTTAAAAGTTTTGCAAAAAGAAAGGCCTAAAGTTCAGCAGGACTGTAGCCTGAAGACTGGTAAGAATAATAAGATGGGTCTAGAGAAGTTGATGAAGGCTGTCCCATGGAAGCCTTTCATTCCACATTGTTGATGTTGGACTTTATTGCAAAAAAAATTGTTAAAACACTGAAAGGTCTGAAATCAAAGACTAACAACCTGTACTTTAATAAGACAACTCAATCTTCCCTTCTACAAACTTTAAAGCTCACTTAGCAGGGGGTTGGAGCAGCGGCTCAGGGTGAGGCACTTGCCAGACATGGGCAAAGATGCAGGTTCGCACCCCAGCACTACATGCACATCAAAGTGTCAGAGCAACAAAAGCCACACAAAAAAAAATAAAATTGACTTAGTGCCCCTCTCTTTAAAAAAAAAAAAAAAACTCGGGGATGGAGCAGTAGCTTGATGGTTACAGCACTTGTCTGGCAAGCCCAAGTACATGGGTTCAAACCCCAGCATCCATGTATACAACTAATTGTCAGAACAACGAAAGCCATGTGAAAAACTCAATAAAAATTTATTCCTTTGGTCTTTCTCACACACTGTCCTCTCTTCAAAAAAAAAAACAAAAACAACTTATTTAGCAGAATATCATTTTAAACAAAATCATAGTTTTCCCCCTCAGGTTGATTAAAATCTTGCATATTTTATGTAACAGAAATGACCCACTTTAAAAACAAAATAGGAAAACAAAAGTTCTGAATCTTTTATTCCTAGGTACTGGTTCCTGTACCTTCTTTTAGATCTTCCCCTTCAGATTCCTTTCCCCTAATTATTAAAAGTGTTAGTGTTTAGGGGTTGGGAATTTAGCTCAGTGGCAGAGTGCTTGCCTACCATGCACAAGGCCCTGAGTTCGGTCCGCAGCCCTGGGGGAAAAAATGTGTTACTGTTTGGAAAGTAAAATTTTCTTCTACTCTTTTAAGCCAGGTGAATAAGGGACTATAAATTAATGAGGTAGATTAGAAAAAAACAGATTTAAGTAAATATGTGTACACAGGCTTTCACAAAGTAACATGAAAAGATGTTTGTTCAAACTTGGGTTTATATATCATTCTAGGAGAAGATCAGGAAGGGTAGAGGTGTGCTCCTGTGAGGAAAAACTGATTTCTTTGAAGAAGGGTAGAGAGGGCATTTACAGAGAAACAAATGACCCTTTAGAAAACAAAATGTTCCCTTAGGAGAACAGACAGACGTACAACAATTCTGTGACAGTAACTGCTTGGGTGTGTTGCTGACTTATTTATAAGAATAAAATGGTTCCCAAGGATTGTATTTATAATAATTGAGTTCTTTGGGGAAAATATCCTTTTGGGAAGATAAGAGACTTCAGGTACTCAAATGATTCTAGCTTGAAATCATTTTTTATGCCATGGTGGCCTGTTCTGAACACCTTTATACCAATGCCATTGTTACTTCCCAGACTGTTCGTTCTTTATAGCTTTTACAGTTTTGATCCATCAACAACCTTACAAAAGCCATCAATGGGCATTCTGATCCCTGTACTCTGTCCTTGAATTTTCAAAAAGGCTTTTGCAAAAAGTACTAAGTGAAATAAGAAATCAATGAATCAAACAGTAATTTTTTAAAATCTGGTTTATAAAATGATACATCCTAAAATTCTCTGAGATCAGTTGATGAGATTCAGGGTAATTATTCCAAAATATGGCATTGGGAAATTAAAAAAAAAAAACAAAAGCAGGAAGTTACTCTGAACTTCCTCTCATAAGTTCTCCTAAATCAAGTCATGAAACATATATGAGAAGTAGGATATAAGACCCTACAGTGATTGATGCCCATTTTGTACCCAGAAGAGAAGAAAATGCTGGTGTTGAAGACTCAGGACATAGACATGGAAGTGCACAAACAGGCTTTTCTCCAGTTGCCCATACTTTATGATCATTAAGGCATATACCCTTGGTTCAATCACAATTCTCCAAAACCAACCACTTTGACAAATATAGCATAAAAATACAGCTCTTCTTTTCCCTTTGGGCCTTTATTTCCTTATAAAGGTCCCAGTGTCACTTAGAACTTATATTAAATAAATTTGTATTGTTCTCCTAATATTAATCTGCCTTTTATTATGGGAATCTCAGCCATTAACCTAGCAATGGTTGAGAAAAAATCTCATCCCACTTTTGTGTAAGCAGTGAATGCAAGTTCAGATTCCAAACCAAGTATTGAACACAAATTTAAAACAAAAATTCACAGAGAAACATTGTGATGTTGCTATGTGGCAGCCAGCTAACTTGCACATCAAGCAATGTGTTCCTTCAAGCTCTCTAGTTTTTTAGCACCTTAAATTCATATCTATGCCTCAGTGGCTTTGCAAGAGATCACCTCAGGCACGTAGATATGGGATATTACAAATAAAAATAACAAAATATGGAAATACATGAACATTCATTAGCATTTTTCTTAAGAAATGTGAAGGAATGCATATTTCTATATAATACACTACATAAATGCAAATACCATCTTTCTCCTCGAATTTTAGTACTGTAACATAATGACATTATTAAAACATTTAAGCACCTAGTTCTTTTATTCTCTAAGTCTTTATCCAGGCCCAAAGTAGTGATTTACAAGCAACAGTCCTTCAAATATTTTTTGAATGATTAAAAGAATAAATGCCAAGATTCTATCAAGATTTTATTTGAAAAAAAAATCTGTCCATTGGAACTTTCCCATTTCAAAAATAAGAGGTTGTTACCATACAGAACTATTAATTACCACATGTGAACAAGAGTTTGTACCCTTGCACTTCACAAGTACTTGGAGTCAAATTGGCAGGAAAAAATAGGCTTTATTCAAAACCTGCTTTGAAGGAAGAGAGGAAACGCATGTTTCAAATCATCATCTTCAGGCAACTTGAGGGCCACAAAAGCTTTTACAATGTAAGAGGTGGCAAAAAGGAACCAAAAGAGCTGTGTGCTCTTGGGAATTTAGCTAAACAGAGGGCTGCCAGCCTCAGCTCCCGCCACACTCCTCAGGCCAAGGTAGGGACAGCTCTTTGCCTCAGTCCTTACCCTGAGATTGAGGAATATTTTATCATCAGTATGAGGAAGTTCGGAAGTTAAAACAGTTTGGAATTTTAATTCTCTGTATAAGAAAGCTGCCCTTTACTTCAGCCTGTTTCAAGGTGAGACAAATAGAGGATCTAATAATTAACTATTTGCTATAATCTCATTTGTATTAAAGCACTACCAGATTCCAGACATGCACCCAATTCCTGTGACCTTCCTTTAAAGAAGCAGGTTATGTAAAAAGTATTTCTGGCAAGATGTAAAGGTATTCTAACACACAGAGGATGTCTCTAGTCAATAAAGTTGATTGGGAGTTTTGTCTAATGCACCTGGTCAAATATGATTAAATGTCTCACTTTTAGTTTTATTTAAAATTATTTAAAAGTAATGAATATAGTCTTCAAGAATGCTGCATGAATTATTAGGATCAATGCAAATCTTAACGTAGATTTGAAATTTTCCATGGTATGAAAATGGAAAGACATCTTACCGACCTGTTCAAGCCTAGGGTTGCAAAGGCCTCAAGCATACTGTTTATCAATCCTAAAGACAGAACTTGAAAGGCTCCAGGGAGAGCTTTTGTACATTTTATTTTTTACTCATTCTTTGGTGGCAGTGGGCTGGGGGAATATATAAGATGGGCTCTACAGCCACTCTGTGCAGGTGGCTTTCTTCAGATGTTTTGTGGATAAATTCCTTTACTTTATAACAAAGGTCAAACTCTTCCAAGGACTAGAGATTGTAGATAAGGGATGTGGCCAGCTCCCCTTTCTGGCTTCCCTCCTTACCACATTCCTTCAGAGACTATCTCATCTCAATACAAGCTTTCCTAGGCACTGCTTCCTGTTTAATCCAACACCTACCCCTCTTTAAAATTATTGTAAATTGTATGTCTCTGAGATATATCAAAACTCTTTGGAAGTGAAATGTGCCTCTTGACATTTTCCATGTCAGAAATGTGCATCTCTAGGGCCTTGGAATCTTCTGCAAGATTATTTATCTACAATCTCTTCTGCCTGCACTGGGAACACCAAGGAGATTGGTTGCCTATTTCTCTCCACAAGTTATTCCAGGACCAGTCTCCTAGCTTCCACTTCTTTATTGCCAAAAGGATTCAAGAAGTTTTATTCTACCTTTGGGTAATGGCAATTAACATGTAACGGATTATTTCTACCTGACTGTATAAAGCTTAGGATTCCTTTTCATCTTTGCAGTCTGTAGCTCACTGCTTCGATTGGCCATTGTGGTCTGGCTTGATGATTATGCAATAACACCATTGTTTCATTCTTTTCTATGATTACACAGAGGATTTGCTATGTTAGCACATTTCTTTTTATTAGTTTTTATCTAACAAGATACAGATATGCTTACTTTTGAATATTTTTATAAGCTTAAATTTGAGAAGATAAAGCTAAATTAGAATAAGACTGAGTAAAGCAAAGATGCAAACCAAGGTATTGAAAATGTTTCTTGCATATTAAAAATGAAGTACATTCCATGGTCTTCTCCTGGCAAAGACAAAGATATAGATAGTACTAATGTACTATACCCTGGGTGCTGGAAAGCAAAGGTTGAAGAACTCGGAACATGCACTTTTCGGTCTTAGCTAAAATCAATCCGTGTGCGTTAATAAAGGGAAACAATAGTTCATACATCAAAGCAACCTATTTATTTTAATGCAGAAAGGAATTAAAGTACGTGCTAAAAAAAATTCTATTGATGAAAACTGAAAAAACTTTCCAAAAATTAGAAAGGCAAAGAGAAGAGTTTTGTCAATTAATACATCAAAACCTCACAGTAGGAGTGATCAAAAAAGGACATGCATTACAAAGCAAAGCTCACATAAAGTGAACCTCATTATCTGTTATCACTAATTATCACTAGATTAAATTTTATTTTACATCATTTAGTCTAACAGAATAAGAAAATGTATTGAAGATCAAATACCATCCGTATACTTCTTTATCATCAAAGTATTGTATAACTGAATAATTAAGAATTTCAGGTATATAAGCAGAGTTCTAATTAAAACAAAACAAAACAAAACAAAACAAAAACATCTTCACCTTATGCTTAGCTTGACAAACCTTTATATGGTTTTCTCCTGGAGTTCCTCACTTCCCTTACAGCATATTTCATCACAACAATGTTCTTAGCACATTTTCTTTATAAAACTTTCACTTTAAATGCTTTCTCTGCCCTTTTGGTTTTTGAGTGTTGTTGTGTTTTTTGTTTTTATTATTAGGAATTGGACCCAGGGATACTTTGCCACTGAGCTGTATCCCCAGTTCTCTTTAGTTTTTGAGACAGGAACTTGATAAATTGCTAAGGCTGGTCTCTAACCTGCAATCCTCCTGCCTCAGCCTCTGGAGTCACTGAGATTACAGGTGTATGCAGTCAAATCTGACTTAACTGCCCCTTGAGAATGTGAAACTTTTTAAAACCCTCTTGCTAGTTTTACAACGCAGGAGTATACTTCAAGGAGTCATCCCTTTGAAATCTAATAATTAAGGAAGATGGTGCCCCTATCTCCAACTCCTAAGTAGTCTAATCACAGAAATAGTTGTATAATAAACAAATAATTCAGGGAGATCAACATAGCCCCTTGATGCCTCTCACTGCCCCCCCCACTTCATCCAGTATTCCCTTCACTGACTCCCCAGTGCTTAAACAGCTTCCTGCCTATCCCTGAAATGGGATGCAAATTCAGATTTGGTTCTACTCTTAATATCCTCATGCAATATTCTTCAATAATGTCTTATTTCCCTGTTTAACTATGTAACTTGGTGCAGTACAATGTTTGTTTCAAAAAAATCTGTCCTAAATATTCTTAAAATCTCTACCAAAATAAGACAGTAATAATAATAAAAATAAGCAGCATGAAAAGAATGAGAATGATCTAATCACTTATCTTCTTTATTTATGAGAAATTATTTTGTTGGGACTGTAGAGGTGGCTCAACAGTAGAGCACTTGCCTGGCATGCATGACCCAGGTTCAAACCCCAGCACCACATACACAGCTAAGTATCAGAAAACAAAGGCCAGATGAAAAAAAAAGATTCTCTCTTTATCTTGCTCTCTCCCTAAGAAAAAAAGAAATTATATTGTTGATTCTGGATAGACATCAGATGTACAATATTATAAATTAAAACTTACATACGTATACGTGTGCATGTAAGTAAAATATCTACATAAATTATAAATTTTCCTTACGCTTTCTGTTTAATACATAATTATCATAAAGAAAAACCTTAGAAACTTGGTATTTATTTCCAAAACTAAAAATATCCTCAAAGGAAATTATTTTTTTCTTCTGACAACTGAATAAGAATGGCAGATTGTCAAATTATTCTTATAAGAAACATACAGCTCTATTTCTAAGAAAAGGCATTAACTTTGCTTCATTTTGAATATATTTAACATACATTTCTCAAATTTTCTAAAACACAAACCAAAAGTAATCCTGTGATTTATAATCATAACAGGAAGGCATTTAAACTTTTTACACAAACAGAAAAGCATCTTACTAGCAACTGACCACAGAATAAATAGAGCACAGAGAATAGTGCAAAATGTACCACTGCCCCTTTCATCAAACTGAGCTGTCATGGAGTCCAGAGATACCATCTAAATGTTCCTCTATTTTCTCCATAATCTATTGCCCCATGATTCCCTGGTCTTTTTCTTCTTAGCTATTCTACCAAAATTCTAGTTCCATTTTGTACAGCTGATGACAGATCCTAAGGGTCTTGGAGTACAAAGAGAAAATTGATCAAATTTCTCAAAGATAGAAATCAATAAAATAAACGTACTTTTGCTATTACTGACAGCCTTGATAGTAGAAGCTTGATACTCTCAGCTAACAAAATCTGTCTCCTGACTTTGAATTACCAAATATTTTCTCTTTGCGAAGGTTAAGAGGTGGTAGATGGAGGCAAGTTGCAAATATAACGCAGTTTAGAATACAGACTTAGTGGAATAAAATGTATTTTTCCCTCTTATCACAATGCCTTCCCAGGGTTAGTCCAATGGCTAACAGGCTCTCATCTACTTACCTTGAGCTTATTAAAACTTCATATTGTTGAAATCTCATCTCAAAAATCATTCCCTCTAAGAAACTATCTTTGAGTTCCACTTCTAAGCCAGGTTTCTTCATTGTTGAACCACTATGGCATTATAAATTTTGCCTGCAAGGATACAGTTACTTGTGTGAATAATAATCTACTACATTTTTATATGCTAGAAACATGTTCAATGTCTTGGTTTGAGACTGTTTTGTTTTGTCCAGACTTCTTGCTTTAATTTGCCTTTGTCTTTCTCAAATTCAAGTTTATAAAAGAATTATTCAGAAATAATTGTATCTTCATCTTGTTGGAAAAACACAAAAGGAAAAGAAATCTTCAAACTTCCCGAATCCTCTACTACAATCTTAGAAAAGAATGAAACAATTGTGTTGTTGCATAATCATTAATCCAGACTGCAATGGGGCATCATAGGCAATCAGCTAGAGACTGAAAAGATAACAAAGGAAACCAATCTCTTTATAGAGACAGATCCTATCCATATGTACATGTTAATTTTCTGTGTCCCAAGGGGGAAAAAGCACTTTCTGAATCTTTCCAAATAGTAAGAAGCGTCAACTTCATTTTCCAAAATAGTTCTTTATGTTGATAATTTTGCAAATTAATCACTTAAGAAAACTGAAAAAGGACTTTATGAAACTAATATTTCTTTGAGTAAAAATGTTCATATATTGCTGCATAAATGAAATGGTTGGAAATAAAGTGCCGTCTATAGTTCTATGGATTTTTTTTTTATTAATTGCAATTCTCATGGAATGTGAAAAGCTTTTAGTCAGTGAGAGTTCTGCATTAGTTGCTTTTAACTCAGCTCAGATTTGGTAAAATTGCTCATAAGAGGGTGGTGTTAATTCTCATGTCTTTTCTTACTCTTTTTTCCCCTAAGTCTCTTAGCTGTTTTCTTTTAAATAAAATTCTTAACCACAATATGTAAGTGGCATTGTTTTCTTTTTTTCTTCTTAAATGACAATTAATGGTTTACATCAATGATATACAAGTTAATATTTTGGTGTATGCATATATTAAGGAAAGGTTAAATCAAACAATTTCATATATTCATTGCCTCACATACATAATGCATCTGTTTGTGTGTGCATACATGCATGGTCAGAGCATTTAAAATCTACTCTTCCAATTGTTTTCAATCACATAATTTCAATACATTCTTACTAACTATAGTCAGCATGTTCTAAAATAATCAATTCCTACTGTTGATTGAAAACTAACAATTTTCTTAGTAATTCTATCATACAATCTACAGTAATAAGCTTAAAAACTTTATTTCTTTCCATCCTTCAATTCTCCAAACCTCATTTTCAATTTTAACACTTGATTTCCTTCTTTTGAAAAAATATTTCATTAGAGGAGAACATGGCACCCACACCAACAGCACTGGCACTCTTCAGCAAAGGTTTGCCCTGCAGGATATGGTCTCCAACGGTAGGATCTTGCTCACTGCATGTGGGGAGTTTCTCCCCCTAAATTCCTTAATGCCAAAGGAAAAAAGCCTAGTAGTAAGGTATTTAAACAGCTAGTTATTCACGCCCTCTCTAGTCACTGCTGGCTTCACAGTGGAGGGGTGGGGATTTATCCCAGTGGGGAGGAAGTAGGGCATAAGTAATTTAACTCAGTCACAGCTGTGATCGCCCATACAGACTCCTGCACTTGCAGTCTATGGCAGCCGACTCTCCAGCCTGGGGATTATTCAATAGAAATAATGATCTACAGCTGTTCATGCATGCAAATTAGTCATCCAGCACCACCATCTTAAGATTTCCCTGAGGGAAGGGCTGGTCACTCCTTCAGCAAAAGTGAAATCAGACCCATTGATTATGTGCAGATTAGGGACCTCAGTCTGGGTGAGAAGAGAAGCGGATTTAAACACATTGTGTCTTGGCCGTCTGCACAGGGGGTTTTGTGGGACTGGGAACCCTCTCTCCTTCTCATGGGACATGCAAATGGTAGCTTCATGCCAACCCTCTTACACGCCCAAACTAGAGGAGTCTATGATCAGAACTCAGCTCATTAGGGTATACTTACCCAAGGTGGCCACTTGGCTGTAGTTACTCCAAAAGCTGCCCGAAACTCTCAAACAAGGCAGGGACTAGCATCAGCCTCAGGAACCTTTAAACCAAAGAGGCAGCCTGGGCTCACTTTCAGCCTCCAGTTTCTGCGCATAGCCAAGAATCCATAGGTCCTGAGCAATTTAGGTGGGACTGGGCTTCCACACCCTCTAGTGGTTGCAATTGAGAACTACATAAACACTGGCCCAGTTAGGCTGGAGCCTCATTCAGGCCTGTCTTCCCTTGCTGGGACTGTGACAACCCCATACAGTATCTCTTGGGGCCACTGAAAATCACAAGACATCCAAGAGTGGGGCAACAGTGATCCTGTGGAAGCTAACTTCAGACTGGCCACCTCCTTGGAACACTCAGAGTTCCATACATCTACACCTGGACCTACTAGACTCCCTTCAGCTCCTGGGACCCCAACTTAAGAGGGTCAGACGTTTGGTCAGGCAGAAAATAATCTGCCCAGGAGTACATCCCAGCTGTCACTGAACTCTATTCTCACAGAAAGCGGAAAAGGGCAGTGTCTTCTACCCCTCTACAGAAGAAAAATTTGGCAAGACCCTACAGGAAAACCCATGGTTATCAGATTACCAAACTTCATCCCCTCAGACAAGCTCAACTGGGAAGAGTCTCCAGCTAGATGTCAGATATGAACGCACTCCCCCACGGTGCACATTGAACTAGGAGACAAAAACTTAGAACATTCCCAACTCCCCTTTTATTTCTTTTGTGTGTGGAGGGGGGTTTTGTTGCTGGTTAGTGTTTTTAACTTTTATAATTTTTAATTTTTTTATCTTTTTATACTTTTTACATCTGTTGTTATAACTGAAATTGGTGTTCTTGGATGTATTTTTGTTGTTGTTGTTCATTTGTATGTATAGGTGGTTGGTTTCTACTGTCACTGTGCCTTCTCAAACTGGACTGCTATCTCCATAGCATTGTAGTCTGACCAGGCAAACTCTTCGTGATAGTATACTAGCCCTAAGTCTCCTTGGTTTGAAGAGAATCATGCTCCATGCTAATCTCTGCTTCCCTGTACTCTGACAATCCCTAAACTATATGCTGTTCTTTCTCAACCAAAGTCTTTACCCCACTCACATCCCATTTCTATCTTTTCCTTATTCTTAATTGAAAAGCCTACACCATGCTAGTACCTTGTAGCTCCTTATTCTAAGTAACAAGTTCCACACTACCTCCCTACCTCACTTCCTTGGCTTTCTAGACATTACTTCTTCCCACTTACAGAGGCCATGCTAACTGAAGAAAAAGTCATTTTGGAAAGCAGATATTTACTTGCTACCTTAATATATTGTGAAAGCTCTTAGGGAAGAAAACTGCTCCTACAGGTGCTAATCACCATTATAACTGTTTCAGTTGAAACTGTCTAGTATGCATACCTATAGGCTCACAATTCTTCATTGATTGGACTGGTAGCTACTGATCTGTGCATCCCAAATAGCACCCAATTCCAGAGAAGCAAAGACATAAGAAGCTCCAATAACCCTTACAAGAATAATATTCACTGTTGGTCTTCAAGCCACAGTCTCTGTGTCTGAAAATGATGAAAAGGGAAAATAACTCCCATCCTCAACCTCACATCTCCCACTCCATGGTCCTAGATGACAACCTAGAAAAATGTATCAACATTATGATTAATAACTCAAAGAGTTGAAAGAGGAATTAAGGAAAGAAGTCAGAGATCAGTTTCAAGTGGTGAGAGACAGTTTATATAAGAAAATAAGGGAAGAATTCCATGAGATGAAAGACCATATTTATAAAGAGTCAGACACCATAAAAAGAGATGTAGCAGAGCTATCTGAATTGAAAAATGCTGTCAACCAAATCAAATCTTCACTGGAAGATACTAACACCAGAGTCAACTCAATAGAAAATAGAAACTCAGCTCTCAAAGAACGTACATCAGATAATGAAGATAGGATGAGCAAAGTCAAATTCAAGGAGGACAAACAAGCTTTTTGAGTCCTGCTGGAAGGCACTCAGGACTCCAGTGGTAGGACCTTCATCTGGAGCAGCCCAACTCAGGACCAACCAGGGGAGGATTCCCCTGGATCAGCCCCTACCTACCAATTCCTATTGGGGCCTGTCTGAGTACTGCTGGAAGGTAAGTTTCCATTTTGGTAGGTCCAGATTTGCAATCCTGAGCTTGGAACCAAAAGGTAGAGCAACACCAGAACATAGACAGAAACAGAATCTAGAACAAGGTGATCATCAAAGAGTTGGTGGCTCATCTGACCATTTGACTTACAAGGAAAAACCACCTGGATAACTGCCTTCTTTCCCCTCATGAAATCTCAATTCAGAGATCCACAGGAAGCACTTCAAAATGAAAAAAAATCAAGCAAGGAGAGGTTCACCTCAAACCCAAAATTCCCCGCAAAAGGATACCATGAATAGGGGTCAAGATGAAAACCTTGAAAATATTATCAATGATCTGATTACTAAAAGGAACAATGAACTAAAAGAAGATATATTGAAGGGACTAAGTGAGAAGACTGAAGAAACGAAAAACTATTATCAAAGAAATAGAAATACTCAAAAAAGAAGTAACAGAGCTAAAATCTGCAGTCAATGACATGAGAGGAACCATGGAAAAATTGAATAATAGAGTAACTTCTATAGAAAACGGAACCTCAGCTCTTGAAGAAAGAACTTCTGACAATGAGGACAGGCTGAGCAAGCTAGAGTGCATGGATAACTAAAAAGAAAAAACTCACAGAACATGAAAAGAATTTTAAAAATGTCTACTCTGAAATGAGAAGAAAAAATTTAAGAGTAACTGGCATACAGGAAGTACTGAAACACAAATAGGATAAGGAATATTCTCAATGAAATTGCTAATGAAAATTTTGCCCACATAAAAATAGAGTCAGATGTGCTCATCCAGGAAGCTTATAGGACACCCAAAAGGCCTAATCAAAAGAGAAGCTCACCAACACACATCATATTGAAAATTTACAATAGGGATACCAAGGAAACTATATTAAAAGCAGCAAGGGAGAAACGCCAAATCACATTCAGAGGCAAGCCAATAAAAATTGCTTGTGACTTTTCAACCCAGACGCTGGAAGCATGAAGGTCTTGGAATGCTATCTTTCAATATCTAAATGACCACAACATGCAGCCAAGAATTCTATACCCAGCAAAACTCAGCTTCAAATTTGATGGAGAAATAAGAACTTTTCATGATAACAAGAAACTTGCACCATTCCCGAACAGAAAGCCAGCATCAAACAGAATTCTCAAAGATAAACTCCAGATACAAGAACAAGCTAATATTCCTTAAAACCCACAATCAGAGGAAATTCAATAAAGGTACAGGCTATCAACAGACAACTAAGACAGCACAGAATTTACTAAAAAAACACAATGAATACGAACCACAACCACAACTATTCTAACACTAAATGTGAATGGTCTCAATGCACCAATCGAAAGGCACAGACTAGCAGATTGGATCAAAAAACAAAATCCAACAATATGCTGCTTACAGGAAACCCACCTTACAGCCTTTCACCTTACAGGTGAAAGGATGGAAAAAAATTTACCAGGCATATGGCCCAAGAAAGCAAGCTGGAGTTGCAATTCTTGTATCTGACAAAGTGGATTTCAAACATAAATTAATCAAAAGAGATAAAGAAATCCACTACATCCTAGTAAAGGGAACAATACAACAGAAAGAAATACCCATAGTAAATATATACTCTCCAAACACCAAAGTTCCCAATTATGTGGAAAAAATACTCCCAGATATAAAAACACTTGGGACCTCCACACAATAGTGCTGAGAGAATTTAACACTCCTTTATCACCAATAGAAAGATCAAAGCAAAGAAACAATAGATATCTCCAGTCTCAACACCATAAATCAAACAGACTTAACAGACATCTACAGAATATTCCATCCTAAATTGGAAGAGTTTACATTCTTTTCAGGGGCACATGGATCCTCCTCCAAAATAGATCATATTCTAGTTCACAACAGAAATCTCAGCAAATATTAAAAAAAGTTATCATTCCATGTATCCTATCAGACCATGATGCCATGACCCTAATAATTAACAGCAAAAACGATGGCACAAAACACATACATGTGAAGATTGAATAACACCTTGTTAAATGAAGAATGGATCCAAGAAGACACAAGACCACTAATTAAGGAATTCTTGGAACAGAGAGACCACTAATTAAGGAATTCTTGGAACAGAATGAGAATGAAGACACAACATATTGAAACCTCTGGGACAGCATGAAAGCATTCTTAAGGGGAAATTTTATTGCACTGAGTGTCCACATTTAAGAATCAGGACAGATCCAAAACAAATAAGCTTATGCTCCAACTCAAATATCTACAAAAGAAAGAATAGTCTTATCCCAAAGCCAGAAGAAGACAAGAAAAATTTAATATCAAAGCTGAAATCAATAAAATTTAGAACAAAAAATAAAAAGAATTGATGAAACAAAGAGCAGATTCTTTGAAAAACTAAAATTGACAGACACCAAGCTAATCTAACTAAAAGGAGAGAATCAAAACAAATCAACAAAATCACAAATGAAAAGGGGCTGATCACCACTGACCCCCTTGAAATCAAACAGATTATCAGAACATATTTTGAAAAACTATACTCCTCTAAATCAGATAATCTGGATGACATGGACAAATTCCTAGATACATACAACATCCCCAAATTGACAAAAGATGAAATTGAAATCCTAAAAAGCCCAATAACAGGCACTGAAATCCATACAGCAATTAAAACTCTTCCAAAGAAGAAAAGCCCAGGACCTGATGGATTCTCCATGGTTTTGCCACACCTTTGAGGAAGAGCTAATACTTCTCCTTCTGAAGCTACTCCAAGAAACTGAAAAAGAGGGAACTCTCCCAAACACTTTTTATGAAGTAACCATAACTCTGATACCAAAATCCAACAAAGGCACATCAAAAAAAGAAAACTACAGACCAATATCCTCCATGAAAATTGATGCAAAAATCCTTAATAGGGTTCTTGCAAACTGCATTCAAAAGCACATCAAGAAAATAATTCATCATAATCAAGTGAGCTTCATTCTTGGTATGCAAGGCTGGTTCAACATATGCAAAGCAATACATGTAATTCAACACTTAAACAGAATTAAGGACAAAAACCATATGATTATCCCAACAGATGCAGAAAAGGCCTTTGATGAAATTCAGCACCCATTTATGCTTAAAACTCTAGAGAAAATAGGGATCAACAGAACTTATCTTAACTTTGTAAAGGCCATATATGCCAAACTCTCAGCTAGAATAATACTAAATGGAGAAAAATTGAAAGCATTTCTGCTGAACTCAGGAACTAGACAAGGCTGCTCACCTTCACCACTTTTATTCAATATATTCCTTGAGACCCTGGCGGGAGCAATCAGACAGAAGGAAAAAATAAAAAGGGTAAGAATAGGAAGGGAGGAAGTCAAACTATCCCTTTGTGCTGATGACATGATCTTATATCTGTAAGATTCAAAAATCTCCACCAGAACACTTACAGAGCTTATAAACAGATTTGGCAAAGTAGCAGGCTACAAGATGAACACCCATAAATCAACAGCTTTCCGACATGCCAATAGGGAAGAAGAAGAAATTAGGAAATCAGTCCCATTCACAAAATCTTCTAAAAGAATAAAGTACTTGGGAATTAATCTAACAAGAGAAATAAAAAACCTTTACTAGGAAAATTACTGAACACTGAAAAGAAATTGCGGAAGACCTGAGAAAATGGAAAGGTGTTCCATGCTCTTGATTAGGCAGAAGTCATATGACTGAAATGGCCATTCTGCCAAAAGCACTGTACAGATTCAATGCAATCCCCATCAATATTCCAATGTCATTCTTTGCAGATTAAGAAAAACAACTCTCATAGGGATAGAAGATGGCAGCCACCCCAGCAGCAGTTACTCCGAGACGCTCCTGAGTCATCCTACACTGCAGGACTGCACGCAGATTGCAGATTGCCACTGTAGGACGAAGCTCACAGTGTGGGTGATCATTACCCCCTGCTAATATTTTAACTCCAAAGGAATAGCATGGAGCATTAACGAAAATAAAGGAGGAAGTTTGTGGCACCCCTGTAACTGGCCCCACACAGAGGGGGAGGGGAGCTTCCCCAAAGGGGAGGAAACAGAGCAAGTTTCCTAATCAAATACCCTAATCTGACCTCGAACTCCCTAATCTGACTGCTCTTCATTTACATGAACTTGAAATTAAGCTCGGGAATTAATTTCTCACATTAGCGAACTTACAGCTGTTCCTGCAAGCATTAGCAGCCTGTGCCCGATTGTGAATTTTCCCTGAGGGCAGGGCTGGCTGCTCAGCAAAAAAAACGCTCTTGGGGTCTTAGCCCCCACGGTCAGAAAACCAGAATCTAAAACAGAGCAAGGGAGTGAGTTTCCTAACCACATACCCTAACCTGGCTGGCTGCAAACTCCCTGATCTCACTGCTCATAATATACCTAATGTTGTGTAAAATGCTGGGAATTCATCGCTCACATTAGTGAACTCGTAGCTGTTTGTGCAGCAGCCAGCCGCCATTATGATGTGTCCCTGAGGGCGGGTCGGGTCGCCCATCAGCATTACGGGGGGCCTCAGTCCCCACAATCAGAAACAGAAGTTACTGCCCCCTACACCAACTGGCCATCTGCCCTGGGGGCTGTAGCAAACTGAGATTCACCTCTCCGGCTCCCAAACCTCTCGGTTGGGGACCTTCTGAACTTTGGTCCATCCCCCTTCCCACCCAAATAGGAGGAGCCTGTGAACAGTCCTTGCTACAGCAGGGAGCATCCCCCTATAGGGGATCCTCTGCTTTAGCCTCTCCTTGAAATCTGCCACAGGAAGCTTTGAATATATGGCGCAGCTCCGGCTTCACCTTAGCATGTAAGCTCCTTGCATAGGCAAGGCTGTGTAGGCCTGGACCTCTCTAGCAGGTTGCCTCCTAGTGCTTGCAATAGAGAATCCATAAGCACTGGCAAGATCTGAACCATCTTCTGAGAGTTTCAGTCAACCCCACAGAGCAGCTCTTTGGGACTCCTAAAGATCACAAGACACGCAGAGTGGGTCACCACTGATCCTGAGGAAATAAGTCTCAGGCTAGCCACTCTCCTTGGATCAGGCAGAGATCCATGCATCTGCAATAGGATCAACTCAATTGTCTACAACTTCTGAGCCCCAGGTCCAAGAAATATTTAGAGTGTGGATTGGCAGAGAGCAACCATATCAGGATTACAGCCCAGGGAGAGCTGAATACCCCTTTGCAACAGAAAATTTTGAGGAGATCCTCTAAGAAAAACCAGGCCACCAGACTCAACCAATTTGCTTCTCCCCAAACAAGCTCAACTCCAAAGAATTCCTAGCTTGATGTTGGATTTGATCATACCACCCCATGATGCATACCTCCTGACCAGAAAATCTTAGAACTATACCAACTAGTTTTTTCTTTTTTTTTTTCTTTTTCATTTCTTCATTTTTTTCTTTTATTGTTATTTTTTTAATTTTTAATTTTTTAAAATGGGAATCCAGCTGGAAAATAATATTTTTAAATTTTTAACATTACTGTGGGTTTTTGGGTTATTTTTTTCTTTTCCTTCTTTTTCCTCTGCTCCTTTCTTGCCTTATGATTAATACTGAATTTTGGTGTTGGTGGATGTAAATACTTATCTGTGTGTATGTATTGGTGATTTACTCTTATTTCTTTAAATCTTATTGAACCCTATTGCTAACTTCTTTCTCCACTGTACTCTGGTAATCCCTAAATATAAGCATCTTTCTCTCCTTCTCACCCCAAGTCTTTACACTACCCATACCCCAATCCTATGTATTCCTTAGTCATGATAGAGTAACCTACTCCCCCCTAATCCCTAGTTCCCCTATACTCTATAACAGATCTGATTTTATACCTCCCCAGTTCACTTCCTTGACTTCCTAGTCTATCCTTCTCCCCAACTTCAGAGAGACCCTAATACCTGAAGAAATTGACACGCTTCAAAACAGGTACTGGCTTGGTATCATACTACATAATGAGTTCTCTCAAAGAAAGCTGCCACTATTGGTGCTAATCATCAGCTCATCTGTTTTAGTTGAAACAGACTAGTATTTGCACCTATAGCCTCTCAAATTCTCACAGAACCATCTGGCATCTTTAGGTCTATATTGACCAAATAGCTCCTCTTCACAATGAAGCAAAGTCATAAGAAGCTTTAATTACTCCAAAAAAGAGTAAGAAGGCTGAAATAAAAGACAAGCTCTCTGAATCAGAAAATGAGGAAAAGGGGAAATAACTCTCCTCAAACCCAGAGCTCTCCAACTAAGGACTCCACAGCCAGGGCCCTAGATGAAAACCAAAGACATTGTACCAGGATTATGATTAGTAATGCAATCAAAGAGTGGAGAAAGGAAATAAGAGATCAAAGAGCAATTTCAAGAGATGAGAGACAAATTCTACAGAGAAATTAAGGATCAGTTCCAGGAGATGAAAGATCAGCTGTGCAAGAATATTGACATTCTGAAATAAGATGTAGCAGAGCTATCAGGATTGAAAAACATGAATAAACAATTCAAATCTTCACTGGAAGACACCAACACCAGAGTAAAGTCCATGAAAATAGAACTTCAGCGCTTGAAGAACGAGTATCGGAAAATGAGGATAGCCTATACAATGTACAAATCAAAGAAAAACAAGATAAACAGCTTATTTTACATAATCAGAACTTCCAAGTAATATTTGATGAGATGAGGCATAATAATCTGAGAATCATTGGCCTGGAGGAAAACTCCGAACACCAAACAAGGAGATTCGGGAACCTTTTAAACAAAATCATAAGTGAGAACATCCCTCATTTTACTATTGATCCAGAATACCACATCCAAAATGATTATAGAATACCAAATAGACCTAATCAGAGGAGAAACCCACCAAGACATATCATTTAAAATTGAATAACAGAGAAAGTAAAGAGAGAATTCTAAAAGCTGCTAGAGCAAAGTCCCAAATCACATTCAGAGGCAAAACAATTCGGATCACTATGGATTTTTCAGAACAAACAATGAGGGCTAGAAGAGCTTGGAACCATCTTTTTCAAGTGTTAAATAATAACAACTTTCAACCAAAGATAATGTATCTGGCAAAACTCAGCTTCAAATGTGAAGGGGAAATTAAATACTTCAAAAATAAGCTCATGCTTGCAAGATACATGAACACTAATCCCACTCTACAGAGCATTCTCAAAGATGTTGTCCATTTAGAAGATAATGCCAATGATATATTAAATCCTTAAACAAGGGTGAGTCAATAATCATACTATACAAAAACAGACTTTCAAGATGACTCAAAACTCTGTAATAGATACAAAGTCTGTGAATCAGCATCCTATATCTATTCTATCCTTGAATGTGAACTGTCTCAATGCACCAATTAAAAGACACAGACTGACCCACTAGATCAAAAAACAAAATCCAACAATATATTGCCTGCAAGAGACACATTTGACACTCAAAAACAGACACAGGCTGAAAGTGAAAGGATGGCAAAATGTCTACCAGGCCTGCGGCCCAATAAAGCAAGCTGGTGTAGCAATTCTAATTTCGGACAAAATTAATTTCCAACTAAAACTAGTCATAAAGGACAAAGAGAGTCACTTTATCATACTAAAAGGGACAGTTCAATAAGAAGATTTAATGATAATCAACATTTATGCACTCAATTACAATCCCCCCAAATATATGGAAAGAACACTTAAGGACATTAATTCCCTCATTGATCGCAACACAAAAATCCTGGGGGACTTCAACACACCACTATCAGCTCTAGACTGATCATCAAAACAAAACAAAAAAATCAATAAAGATTTCTCCAATCTGAACTACTCTATTAATCAATCAGATTTAACAGACATTTACAGAATATTCCATCTTAAGATAGCTGAATTTACCTTCTTCTCATAGGCCCATGAATCCTTCTCTAAAATAGACCACATCATAGTTCACCGGGATAATCTTACCAAATATAAAAACATGGATATAATCCCATGTATTCTGTCAGATCATAATGCTATCATCTTAGCAATCAACAAAAAGAGAAACAACAGGAACTATTCAAATACTTGGAAATTGAATGATTACCTCTTAAATGAAGGATGGGTAAAAAAGGAAATGAGAACAGATTATGAAGTTTTTCGAATTGAAGGAGAATGAGGAAACAACATATCAAAACATCTGGGACAGTATGAAGACTTTCTTAAGAGGTAAATTTATAGCACTGTGTGCATACAAAAAAATCTAGAAAGAGATCAGATTAATAGCTTTATGCTTCAACTCAAATGACTACAAAAGGAGGAACAGTCCAACCCTAAATCTAACAGAAGACAGAAAATCCCAAAATCAGCTGAAATCAATGAAATTGAGAACAAAAAAGCTATTCAATCTATTAACAAATCCAAGAGTTGGTTCTTTCAAAGAGTGAACAAAATTGACAGACCCCTATGCCGAACTCACCAAAAGGAAGAAAGGAAGCAAATCAACAAAATCAGAGACAAAAAAGGGGATATCACCACAGACTCATCCAAGATACAGAAGATTATCAAAACCGATTTTGAAAACTTATGCTCTGCCAAATTTGATAACCTGGAGGACATGGACAGGTTATTGGACACACATGACATCTCCTCTTTAACACAGGAGGACACTGAAAACCTCAACCAACCTATCACAGAAAGCAAAATTGAAGCAGCAATCAAAGCTCTCCCCCCCAAAAAAAAGCCCATCCTTAAGTTTTGAGGATTCTCCATACAGCTTTCCATAGTGGCTGAACCAGTTTGCAGTACCACCAGCAGTGTGACAGTGTTCCTCTTTTCCCACAGCCCCTCCAGCATCTGTTGTCGTTTGTATTTTTCATTTTTGCCACTCTAACAAGAGTGAGGTGGTATCTCATTGAAGTTTTTATTTGCATTTCCCTTATTACTAATGATGTAGACCATTTTCTAATATATTTGTGGGCTTCAAATTGAATGACTTTCAGAGTTATAGGGGGATGGCTCTCTAGGATACTTGGAGGTGTAGAACTCATAGGAGTCTGTGGATTGGGAAGATGGAGCCCAAAGCCCAACAAAGACACATCAAGGAAAGAAAACTACAGACCAATTTCCCTGATGAACATTGATGCAAAAATCCTTAATAAAATTTTAGCTAATCGGATAAAAAGCACATTAAAAAGATAATCCATTATAATCAAGTGGGCTTCATTCCAAGAAAACAAGGCTGGTTCATCATACGCAAAATATATAATTCACCACATAAAAACATTTAAAAACAAAAATCATATAATCATTTCAATTGATGCACAGAAAGTATTTGATAAAATTCAACACCACTTTATGCTCAAAACTTTGGAAAAGATAGAGATCAAGGGAAGATACTGTAACTGTGTCAGATCCATTTGAAACAGACCCATAGCCAACATTATCCTCAATGGAGGAAAACTGAAAGCATTTCCAGTGAATTCAGGTACTAGAAAAGGCTGTCCACTCTCCTCGCTCTTGTTCAATATAGTCCTTGAAACCCTTGCCAGAGCTATCAGGCAAAAAAGGAAATCAAAGGTATTCGTATAGGAAAAGAAGAAGTTAAGTTATCTCTATTTGCAGATGACATGATTTTATACCTAGAAGACCCAATAACATCAGCCAGAAAACTCCTAGAGCTTATAGGTGATTTTAGCAAAGTAGCTGGCTACAAGATCAACTCCAGCAAATCGCTAGCATTTCTTTACACCAACAACAAATCCGCAGAAGAAGAAATCAGGAAATCTCTCCCATTCACCATCACTTCCAAAAAAAAAAATGAAATACTTGGGCATTAACCTTGCAAAGGATGGTAAGGACTTCTACAAAGAAAACTATCAAACACTAAAAAAAGAAGTTACAGAAGACCTGAGTAGATGGAAAAACATTCCATGCTCATGGTTATGCAGAATCAATATAATAAAGATGGCCATTCTACCCAAAGCACTATACAGATTCAATGCAATCCCCATCAAGATACCTATGGCATTTTTCACAGGTATAAAAAAGGCAATTCTCAAGTTCAAATGCAGTAACAGGAGACCCAGACAAGCTAAAACATTACTCTATAGAAAGGAAGAAATAGGGGGTATCTCAATCCCTGAGATGAAATTATATTACAGAGCCATAGTAGCAAAAACAGCATGGTATTAGTATCAAAACAGAACCGAACACCAGTGGAACCAAATAGAAGGTCCTAAGACAAACCCCCATGTTGGGGTCTGACCTTTGTCTGACCTCCACTCCGTTTCATCAGCTGCCCTGGAGCAATCTTGTTACTATTTGTATAAGTTCCTTCAGGAGGGGCTGCTAGGTCCTGCTTTGTTATACAGAAGGTCAAACAGGGTGGGTCAGAATGTATCAACTACAGAATGTTCCTATCTTTTGTCTGTACTGAAATCTACATAACACCTGGCAACTCCCTTAGAAGGATTATTGATTCCTTGGCTGTCTCCCCTCCTCCTCTATAAAAACCCGTGTGCCTTAGTAATAAACGGATTCTGAGCTGCCATCAGCTGTGTGTGGTTGTCTCGTTTCCCCAGGTGGGAGGGAAGGGGTCCCCGGACGAGGGGGGACCCGGGTTCCAGCCGTCAGCACTCACCCTCCTGATCGGCTCCCGGGGGGCAATCGAGCTCCCCACAGATGGTGCCCCACGTGAGGAATCGCTCACACTCCCGCCGTCAGGACATTGCCTGCCAGGAAGAAATTCTGGCTCCGGTGAGTTGCCCCCCAGCGCCCTGGTTTTAGGGCCCCATCTTTTTTCCTTTTAATTTTTCCCTAGTCGGCTTCAAAAGCCCCCACCCTGGTTAGGGCCCCACTTTTTCCAGCACCCGGGTATTAGGGCCCCAGCTTCCTTGCTTTTAATTTCTCCCTAGTGGGCTGCGAAAGCCCCCGCCCTGATCCAAGGGCCCCACGCTCTCTTTTTTTTAATTCAAGTACATAAGCCCAACGCCCTAGCCTTAGGGTTCACTTTTTTTAACCTCAGCATTATTGGGCTCCTTCTCTCTTCCCTCTGTTCCCCATCCCTGCCCTAACTAGGCCCCTCGGAGGACGGCCCCAGACTTGCTGGGTCGTTCTGCCTGTTCCTCACTCTGGAGTGCAGCAGGGAGCGACTCCTTGTCCCATCCCTGTCCTAACTAGGCCCCTCGGAGGATGGCCCAGGCTTGCTGGGTCATTCTGCCCGTTCCTCGCTCTGGAGTGCAGCGGGGAGCAGCCCCTCGGAGGATGGCCCAGGCTTGCTAGGTCATTCTGCCCGCTTCTCGCTCAGGAACGCTGCGGGGAGTGACTCCTCTTTCCCGGTCCCCAACCCTGTCCTGTCTGCGCCCGGTTCCCAGTGTCCAGCTGGCTTGTAATTAGCAAATTACCTGACCGCATGACTAAGCTATTCAGCCACTCATTTGTTACAATTGGAGAAAGGTGTTTGCACTGTACCCTATGGCCTGCTAAAGGTGGGTCACCTTCTCTCCGTAGCTTGCTGCATACCACATCTGCCTCTGCCGCCTCTGACCCTCGGGGCAGCCGCCCCGACCCATGGTATCCATGGAAACCTGGGGGCTAGAGCGATGGATGAAAGCTTGCAAGGCTCCCTTCTCTTAATTTTAAAGGACGTCCACTAATTCAGACAGGAGCTTCATTCTCATGTTATGCCAGGTTCACCACCTGCATAACCCAGAAATGCCCTAGAAAAACCTCATTTGCAGCTTAGCTCCTTTGTATAAAGGAAGGAGATACCAACTAATTATCTGCTTGATAGCCATCTTTTACAATGCAAATTACATGAGCTAACGCCTAAAAAGGCTTGAGAGAAAAAACAAAAAAAATGTTACTTTTAAATTCAAGCGGCTAAAGGCCTAAGGAAAAGCCAACTGCTCCAAGTTAAATCCTAAGGAGTTTTCTCTTCATTTAGAGGTGGTCAGCCAATTCAATGTTCTGTAAATGTTTAAAGGGTTTCATTCAGTACTTCTAGGATTTTTCTTCAATGAAAAAAGATGGTTTATATTTGTCTAAAATCTTGAGGTTTCTTGGATAACTAAAATTCTAACAGGTGTAATTCTATATGTAAAGAGTACAAAAGATTTAAAGTGATTATAAAAACATTAAAAATTTCATTAGGATTATATCAAAATACGAATTTTAAAAAAGGGTCAAAACATTATGGAGGGTGCACATCTCACCATCAAAAATTATCTACTTAAAAACAAAAAGGGGGAATATACTGCCCCATGAGACCTACTTAATCATATCTTTATTCTTAAAATTTTTAAACTTTGGATGTTAACAAGAATACCCGCAGCCAAACGCCATTGGCATCCTAGTGGCCGACCCTATGCACAAGTCATGTAAAAGGATCCCATTGATAA